>BCJJ01000074.1:0-31519 GCA_039545355.1 Trichosporon coremiiforme | reverse complement strand
GGGGGGGGGGGGGGGGGGTTGTTCGGGCTTGCGTTGCGCGATTTGCGAATCACGCGCTAGCGGATCAGCGTTTGCGTCGCGGCGTGACAGGCGTCTGTCGGAGAGGACGCCCAGAGAATGCTGGTGTGGCAGGTGGACTGTATGAGGCGCCGGGGTGGTGGGCCTAGCGGGCTGGTCGGCTGGGTGCGCTGGATGGCTGTCCAGTGGTTCGGCGGCTGAAGGGCGGCTGAGCCGTTTGGGTTGTCTGGGCCGCGAGCAACCAAGGCTCGCTGGTCTGGGCTGCACAGTGCGTTTGAGGCGGTTCGGCAGGCAGCGGGCAGCGGGCGGCGATGTGTATGTGGTCAACTGCGGTGACCCTTGGTCCGGATTTGGATCAGAGTCGGTATCGCTGACGGATACGAGTACGGGTCCAGACAACAGCTATCTCTCGAGATCTCAATGTGGACCTGTGGCAACAGTCTGGAACGATCGGAGAAACAACCACCCGACCAGCTTATATGACGACAGGGCTGGCAGCTGACAGCGGCAGTGGCAAAGAGGCTGCTTGGCATGGGGTTGCATGATACGAGAACTGAGCTGCGCTAGGAGGAAAGACTCAGCGGGTGAGCAGAGAGGAGAGAGCCTGCGACGCTGCGCGGTCAGAGCCGTAGGAGCGCCCAGACGCAGAGCAGAGAGTGGTGAGCGACAGGGGATTTAGGCAGAGCCTTGCAGAGCCACGGCCGGGCTCGTGCTTTTCCGGGTCGCATTTCCTTGAGTTTTTACCCTTTCTGCCGCCTTTCTGTCCTGGGCGTCCTGGCCACATCCTGACCACGGGGCCGTGTCCTGGTTTCGTCGCTTGTGATGGCCGGATTCACCATGCGGAGCTCGTCTGCGCTGCGTCTGCCCTGGAATTCCGCTGTGCCCTGGTCACCTGCCGAGCGTGCAGGTGCTTTACTGGCGTTGGATGCCCTGCGCATGTCGTGCCAGCAGAGTGTCAGCACCGACATGCGCGTGTGTGCACTGATCCTCATTCCTTCAGATCCTGTCGATGTGAGTGGCCCCTCGTCGTTTATCCAAGTCGTTCCTGTGCCTTGCCGTTCCTGCAGTGCACACCGGCGATTCATTTGTGATGGCACAGCTCAGTTGCCGGGGTAAGTAACTAGTGAGTGTGAGTCGAATGATGGGAGCAGACACAGAAGATAGCCTTAGCCACCCGACGCAGGGTCCCAGGTCCGAATTCAGCAGCGCTCGGGCTCTCGACTCGCGACATGACGCTTCTCCGGGCGTCGCTAACGTATTGTCGCCTTTGCGCTGCCGTGCTTCGCCCGGAGTGCCGACATGGAATGTTCCCCACCGCTTCGAGAAGTGCGATAGCATCTGCAGTGACACTACGGCGTGCTCTGTTTGAGGCCTTTGACATTCCCCTCCACTCCCTACGGTACATGTGGTGCACTTAGATTTTCTGGGGTGCCTGTGCCTCCCGGTCCCACTGCAGTGGCTTCGGGGCTGCAATGATCACAGGGTGCGTAATGTCGGCCCAGTAGTATTCCAGGACGGCGACGGTACGGCGACGGCGATGAGATGTCACTGGGTACTTTCTGAGACAGCCGACATGACATCGCGCAACTCCGCATTCCGCGAGACGGGATTCCATATTCCTTTTCCCATCAAACAGCCATGATTGGCGTTGATGGAGCGTGCGGGGCCGGCGCCGGTTTCGCAAGACTGACGCCATGTGCGGCCGAGACTTGGGGCTCGCTATTGTGAGGTCTCTTCGGGCGTGCATGATACCGGTGCGGATAGCTCGTGCTGGCTGTGCAGTGGACGTGAGTTGAGTGGGGAAAAGTGGGGATACACGGGGAATCGCAGGGTGTAACGGCTCAGAACGGCAGAGTGCTCGAGCACGATAGATAGTGAGACTGAGTGGACAGAGCGCGGTGAGTGAGATTGCTTCTGAAGGTCACACAACGACGCCAGGCGCATTGGGTCCGTTGGCGGTGCTCTGAGACACGGCCGTGGGCGGGCACGTCGCCGCTGTAACCAGTGTCGCATCGATACGCACTTACCCCAGTCTGCCAGATAACTGTGCCTGTCGCTTGTCGGTTGACCAAAAGCACGGGCACTCACTGGCGTTCGCTGTCGCGGGGGAACCAACATGATCAAGGACGGCACGGGACGAGTGAGCGTTGCCGCTAACGCCGCCTGGAGCTGTTAGCACTGTGGCTGCCGTTGCCGCCTCATCCATGACTATGAGTGGAACAATATCAACCACCCGGGTCTCGCCGCTTTTATCAGCAGACAGTCACGCGCCCCGTAATATCCCTCACAATGTCTGTCATGTGAGTTGGATGCCGCCGAAAGGTCAAGTTGGGTCTGCGAAGGGTGCCGCCGCATTCCGCGAGTTAGGGAAGAGACACGGCCGAAACGACATGCCACTCAGCTTGGTGGTCCGACGGGTCTGGACAGTTGTGGGAGAGATCAATGACGGACATTGACTGGCCAAAGACTGGACGGAAGCGCCAAGCCATACCCGTGCTGTCTCGAGGCGGCGGCAGCGGTGGCGAAGGCACGCAGCTACAGGACGCCTCAGCTCAAACCTGAAGGTGTCCAGTAATGGTTGAGTTGCGGCGTCGTCCGGCTGTGAATGTGAGTGGCAGGTGCCTGGCGCACATGCCTCGTCCATCCTGGGTGCATCCTACGAGGTCCGCAACACCTATTGGCCACCCGCAGAGGGCCAGGCGGAAGAACTGATTGGGGCCGTCACCAACAGATGGCCCCTTATGGCCCCAAGATCACGAGTGTGGGTCGGGTCTCGAGTCCTGCCCAGACTTCACTTTCCCTCTCTTTTCCTGGCGAGCCGGACGACGAGTCCAGCCCCTTCGTCTCCCATAACGTGCAGGACGACGGAAGCCCCATGGCCCCAAACGAATGCACCCCTTCCTTTCCTGAACACCCAAACCCATGGCTTGCTAAGAAGCTAACGGAGGTTGAGCGGACGCGGGTGAGTGCGCTGCTTTAGATTTCGATGCTTCTTCGCCGGACCTGTGCCGACTGCAGATGTCGACGTACCTTCATGCCCATTTCAGGAGGAAGCAGGATCCGAGACTTGCCGAATGGTCACCTTCTGGCAGCCCTCTCATCTGGGAAGTGGGGTTTGGCGCCGATGACCCTCTCGGAGGCGTCTCATTTCGATCGAGCAGGCAGCGAGTTAGAGAGAGGAAGGAGGGACGGCGGGGGAAGGGCCAGTGGCCAATGTTGACCGGTGCCTCACTTGCTGCGATTTGCGTATGTTGCAGCTTGCCCATGCTGCGCGCTTGCTTCCTTCGGCTTGTCCGGGTTTGCGGAGGGAGCGTACCGCTCGCGGCGTCGTTGGACGGCTTCGCGGAAACCTGAGCCATGAGCTTATTCTCGTGGACAATAGGAAAGTGTGAAGAACGAGGCCCAGCAGGAAGCCCCTGCTCATGCGACGTAATGACCGATCAGATAACGCCAAAGCACGGATAACAGTGGCGCCGCGCCGCGGGAGCTCTCCTCCCTCCTCCTTCGGCTGTCAAGCGGCAGCGAGTCTACGAGGGATGATTGGACTGTGGGTCCGTGGGTATGTTGCAACATCTGGTCAGTGACTGGACAAAAGGCTGGCATCCTGCAACGGTACACGGCGAAGTAAAAGCTCTTACATCAGTGGGGCGTCATGCGCACGAGCCCGGGCGTGCCCGGCTGGTCGCAGCCCCGCTCTGGTTTTGGTACCAACATACTAGTCGATGGATGGGGATGGAAATACTAAATGGCTGCTGCTTGCTGTCTCTATCATTATCATATGCATGATGCGTTTAGGTGAGGTCTGATTGTCAGCTTGTTTCACTCCCAGCAGCGGCAAACGGCACTTGCACCCGCTGTGCCACGCCAGATGGGCGCAGGGGGGCGCTGCCAAGCAACAGATACTCACTGTACTTGGGACCACCACCGCCCTCGGGAACGGTCCAGGTGATGTCCTGGGTAGGTGTCTTGATGGAGCAGGTCTTGCACTAAATATGTCAGCTATCGCCCTCGTCATCTAGCGGGGGTCCGGAAGACTGCGGGTCCGGCTCGGCAATCAATAGGGACCGCCGAATACCGAACCTCGACCCGATCCGGAGTTCGGTGCCCCGGCTCGCGGCCACCGGTCGCCGCAGCAAAAACCAAAGTTACTCACGTGGATGCAGTTCTGCGAGTTGATGACGAACTTCTTGCCTTCGGCGTCCACCTCCGCTCCCTCAGCGTCCTGGTACTCGTAGACAGCGGCAGGGCAAACACGACCAAGGAGACCGGCGTACTTGGAGACGTTCTCCTCAACGTGGTGCTCGCGGGCCTCCTTTCCGGGAGGAAGTCGGAGGTGCACCGGCTGGTTCTCGGCGTGGTTGGTGCCAGTAAGCGAAACGGAAGTCAGGATGTCGAACGAGAGCTCGTTGTCGGGCTTCGGGTAGTTGATGGGCTTGTGGTGCGAAGCGAGCTCAGTGGCGGCAGAGTCCTCCTTGGGGTGGTGGAAAGTGAAGGGGACCTTGCCCTTGAGGATCATCGAGTCAAGACCAGACCAGGCCATGCCTCCCCAGAGACCGAGAGGGTTGTGGAACGAGGGGCGGATGTTGCGGACCTCGCGGAGCTCATCGTAGACCCACGAGTTCTCCATCTCCTTCTCGTAGCCAGACATGTCAATCTGCTCAGCCTCAGGGTTCTCCTGGAACTGCTTGTAGATCTCCTCGGCAGCGACCATACCAGACTTCATGGCGTTGTGGGTTCCCTTGATCTTGGGAACGTTGAGGAAACCGGCCGAGCATCCGATGAGAGCTCCACCGGGGAAGTAGAGCTTGGGGATCGACTGGAGACCACCCTCGTTGAGGGCACGGGCACCGTAAGCGAGACGCTCACCGCCCTTGAGGATCTCAGCAAAGAAGGGGTGGTGCTTCATGCGCTGGAACTCCTGGTAAGGCGAGAGGTACGGGTTCGGGTAGTCGAGACCGACAACGAGACCCATGGTAACCATGTTGTCCTCCATGTGGTAGAGGAACGATCCACCGTAGGTCTTGTAGTCGAGGGGCCATCCCATGGTGTGGATGACCTTTCCGGGCTCGTAAACCTCGTCGCGCACACGCCAAACCTCCTTGATACCGAGACCGTAAGTCTGAGGGTCCTTGCCCTCGCGGAGGTTGTACTTGTTCTGGAGAACCTTGGAGAGCGAGCCGTGGGCACCCTCAGCGATGAGAGTGACCTTGGCGTGGAATTCCATACCGGGCTCGTACGAGTCCTTGGGCTGGAAGTTCTTGTCGAGACCGACGTCACCAGTGCAGACACCCTTGAGCGAGCCGTCCTCGTTGTAAACGGGCTTGGCACCAGCGAAACCAGGGTAGACCTCGACACCGAGAGCCTCAGCCTGCTCAGCGAGCCAGGCGACGACACGCGAGAGCGAGACGATGTAGTTGCCGTCGTTGTTCATCTGGGGAGGGTGCGGGAGGGGGAAGGCCATGTTCTGGGTAAGGAACTTCATGGTGTCCTTGAGAGCGGGCTGATTGAGGGGAGCGCCGTCCTCCTTCCAGTTGGGGAGGAGCTCGTCAAGCGCGCGGGGCTCAAGAACGGCACCGGACATGATGTGGTTTCCTGGTTTCCGTCAGTTTCGGACGCCCGGAACACTTTCCCGAGCCGTGTCGCGGCTCGGCACTCGGCAGACTTACCGGGCTCAGCAGCCTTCTCCAGGACGACAACACGGAGCGAGTCGTCGGTGTCGAGCTGCTTCAGGCGGATGGCAGCACTGAGACCAGCAGGGCCTCCTCCGACGATACAGACGTCGACCTCGTCGGTGGCGCGCTCGACCTCATCCGGGTTGAAAGCCTCCTCGGCCTCAGCCTCGGAAGCGTAGAAGCGGGCGCCGGAGCGGAGGGCGTTGCGGTGAACGGTGACGCGGGGTCTGGCGGCGGCGGCAGCGAGCCGCGTCCTGGAGGATCCAATCCAGCGCTGAGCAAGGGACATGGTGTACCGAACCTGTTCGTGCTGGGGCTGGGGGGTGAGATACAGACAGAAGGCAAACTAGATAGCCTGGAGCGATCTTTCAAGTAGGCGGGCCGTGGTGGTTAGATACGCGGGGGCGGCCATTGGCCAGTGGGAGCTGCGGGGGTGTGATTTCTGTTTCCGCGTGCTCGGCTCGGTATAGGTCCGGCAGTTAGACGCGCACGACTCGGTTAAAGTACCCGCAAGCAACCGATCGTCATGACATTACCGCACATGGAGCCAGCTGCCTGCCCTGGGTGTGAAGCCCGTCCTGCTCCGTGGGATCCGTGGCATCGTGCACCACCGAACCGGTGGGAGCTGGGAGCAAACGAGCCCCGGCAAGCCCCATGGATCCCTCACCTCTTCTTCCCGAGTCACCCTCAGCCCCCAGCCCCGCACCCCTTCAGCCAGTGAGAGCGGCGATGGCCTGCTCTGTACTGTGTCCGCCCCCCCGTGTCCGGCGTCCAATGCCCCTCCACCCCCATATCGCATGACGCCCAGCCAATGCCAAAAATCAGCCAACCGAGCTGCGAGCCGACGACGCACCGTCAGTGCTCACCGGCTCACTCGTCTGACCTTTTTGCGGGGATACTCCGAATTCGCTCGGCCTCTTACGGCTATTGCGCCTATCTTTGTCCCTCCACCGCTCATTTTTAGGCGCAGCCTCCACGCACCGTCCAAATGTCAACAAGCCAGGCGCGCACAGGCTCCAATTGCTCCACACACTGGCGAGCTTGACGTGATGCATGACGGACCTATTCCCTACGTGGTGCAGCCAGGCATGTAGAAGCGAGCTCTTCTCCGCTGATCAGCCGTAGAGAAGTGCACCATGGTCTATAACTCTCACGATCACAAGCGACCACTTGTGTGGAGTTCTGGCGGATCATCGCATCCCCGTCACCGGACCTTGGCACGGAGCGGGGCCCAAGAACACCCAGCCTCCAAGCTCCAGGCGGATTCCTCGGCACTTGTCACAACGGCCATGCTAGCGCTTGATGCTTGGAAGGTAGTCAGTGATGCTTCTAATGCTCTGGAATCCCCCTGAAGTGACACCAACGATCACTCTGATAAAAGCTTCGGTGCTGCCTAGCGCACCGGAGGCTCACCAAGCTAACAACCTACAAAATTGTCAGGGATTGAGGCCGAACACTGCGGCTGTAGCATATAACAATGGCGACTCTATCGAATGCGTCTCTGCGTTAAAGCAGCGATCCCCTCATGTTATGCTCTTCGATGCATAACTTGTTTCACATCGGTCCTTCCCCGCGGTCAACTCGGCGTCCTACCGACGATTGCATGCCTAACCCAGCCTGGCATCAGTTAGGCGCCACCACGTGTTCTTTCCGTTGACCTCCATCCCGCACTTTAGGCACGCGGACCCTAACGATCAGCGTGGCGCGGGGTAAGTGACGACACGACAATATCGCCCTCGACGCTTCACCACCACAAAACCATGCAGTTAGCAGCGCTGTTCGGTGCGCTGAGCGCTCTTTCCGCGGTCTCGGCGGGTGCTGAGATCCGCGGTCTTGACCCAGCTCGTACGTTCTGCCATCCTCGTCCCCGAAACCCCTCCTCCAGACCTCCCGGCCCGAGCTCCGTGACTAACCACAGTCGCCTCCAAGTACACCGGTGCCGATGGCAAGTTTGCGTGTCTTGACGGCTCTGGCGTGATCTCGTTCTCCGCCGTTAACGACGACTACTGCGACTGCGCCGACGGTTCGGACGAGCCGGGTACTTCTGCGTGCGAGGGAAGGTCGAATGCGTGGTTCTACTGCAAGAACGAGGGACACATTCCCGGCCGCATTAGGTCTGGACGGGTGAACGACGGTATCTGTGGTGAGTACATCTGTTCGAGGTAGAGAGATGCAAGCCGCGAATGCTAGCTAACGCCAGACCCCGAGTGCTGCGACGGCAGCGACGAGTGGGTGACCGGAGCGTGTCCGAACCGCTGCGCCGAGGTTGCGAAGGAGTACCGCGAGCGGACGGAGCGCGAGGCCAAGCTGCGCAAGACGGGCGGCAAGATCCGCTCTACCTACGTCAACTTTGCAGGCAAGGAGAGGCAGCGGCTCGAGGACGAGCTGAAGAGCAAGCGCGCCGAGCTCACAGAAAAGGAGGCGGAGCTTTCCGCGGCCCAGGCGGCACTGAAGCGAGCCGAAGACATCAGCCGCGACGACCTCGAAAAGAAGAAGGCGACTCGTGAGTTTACCATAGGATCGGCAGATAAACTGACACGCAGCGCTGTTCCGCTCTCTCGAGCGTCACCGCGACGCCGTTACGAAGCTGAAGGAGGAGTCCAAGTCGCTCCGTTCCGACCTCGAGAGCGTGCTTGCTATCCTGGGCGAGCTGTCGAACAACTGGAACCCGAACGGACAGGACATGGCCGTCAAGGCTGCCGTCGTCGGATACCGCGAGCTCACTGGTCAGATCCCTGACTCTGCCTCTGAGTCGACCGAGGTGAAGCAGGAGGAGGGCGCCGAACCGGTCGAGGGCGTGTTCATCACGGAGCAGGAGGACGACGAGACCCCCGAAGCCGAGCCGCTGCTGTATGCGCTGAAGAATCCCGACGGCGCGATCAGCGAGTGGGAGTTGAACCACCTCCTGCGCGAGGATCTGGAGGGTTTGCTGCAGAAGGACACGGCCTCTAATTCCTCAGACGACGACGACGAGGACAGCCTGCGTAAGTTTCCCAGCTTACCACTATCTGGCTCAAGCTAATGACGCAGTGTACAAGCTCGAGGAGTACATTCCCGACAGTCTGTTCGAGTACTACGACACTATCCGCGTCGGCCTCGTCGACTTCCTCACCTCGGCCGGCATCCTGCGTAAGCGCGAGTACGAAGTGGCCGAGGACGGCGCGCACGTCGCGAAGGCGCGTGAGCGCTCGAACACTGCGCAGCGCGCCGTGTCCGACCTCCAGTCAGGCATCACCTCGACGGAGCAGACACTCAACAAGCTGACGAACGGCGAGTACGGCCCCGACGGCGAGTGGAAGAAGCTCGACGGGACGTGCATCTCGACAGTAGCCGGCGACTACACGTACGAGCTGTGCTTCTTTGGCCGCGCGACGCAGAAGAGCAACAAGGACTCGAGCCAAAACTCGCTCGGCAGCTTTGAGGGCTGGGCCGAGGGCGCCGAAAAGGGCACGCTTGAATATTACTCCAAGCAGAGGTACCGCAACGGCGCCAAGTGCTGGAACGGCCCGTTCCGCAGCGTCAATGTCGAGGTCAGCTGTGGCAAGGAGAATGAGATTCTCAGCGTTACAGAGCCAGAGAAGTGCGAGTACAAGTTCAAGGCGACGAGTCCGGCGCTGTGCTGGCCGGAGGGCGACAAGCCCCAGGCCCGGGCTCAGACCACCGAGGAGGTCCAGGTTAAGGACGAGCTGTAGGCTCCCTTCTCCCTCCCCCTCGTTCGCCTTCCCTCTCGCCATGTAGAACGGATAAAAGTAGACTTAGACATGCATGTGCATCCCCTGTACACCTCTACAGCTACAATGCGCCTGGTGCGCCTAGTGGGCGTGGGGGTTCTTAGCCCCGTCAGAGCCAGAGCCAGCTCCAGCGCCAGCGTGAGCGTGCGCCGCAGCGGCACGCTTCGCGCGCTCCTGCGCGGCGATCTTGGCCTTCTTCTGCTCAACCTCGCGGCCGTGAGCGGCGTCGTCGCGGCGGCACGGCTCGGGAATCGGCGAGTCCGGGTCGATGTCGGGAAGCAGCGCGCGGCCGACGTGCACGTACTTCTGCGACATGAAGTCCTTCCACTTGTCAAGGGCCTGGAAGTCAGCTAAGCCCAACTCGTCTACCCAGCTGCAGGGGCACTCCCCCAGCTGCGCTCAGAGGTCCCCGCCAAAGAGGTAGGCTCTCCTGCATCACTCAGGCGGCACAACCCGAACGCGCGAGGCATGCGGGCGCGCGCAGTTGCTGGTGCGCGGGGGTAGTGAAGCAGAAACGACGACTGCTCGTCGGGGAAGCTCGGACTTACCTTCAGCTCGCTCGCCGGGATACCGCGGAGGTCGTGCGTCTGGTGCGTGTCGAAGCAGCCGGTGATGAAGGCGCGCGAGGCGTCGCGGCCAGCCCTGTCTGTCAGCTTGTCGCCTTTCCAACCCGCAAGCTGGGGCATGCATTCCTTCGCGTTGCTGCGACCGTCGAGGACCAGCTCGCAGCGTCCACAGCTTACTCACATCATGTTGTAAGCGGCACCCTTGCCGTACATTCTCTGTCCGCCCTTGGAGACATCGTAGACCTCTCCGTCGATGGAGACGAGAATGGGGAGCTTCGGGTCGCTGCCGTCGTACTTCTCAAGCTGCTTGAGGGTGTACACCTTCTTGGCCGGCGCGAGCGGCGAAGCGCGGTACGCCTGTTTGGCGTAGTACTGAATCGCGGGGCCCTGGCCAAAGTGCAGAGTGCCGGTGAGGAAGTAAGACAGCAGCGGCAGGAAGACAAACAGCGGCAGCAGGTGGGAGAAGAGCGACTTGCCATCGTCCTTCTTCTGTTAACAAGTTAGCGCAATCAGGCTGAGGAAACTCACCTTGGTAGCCTTTGTCTGCTTAACCGGAATGGGCTCGACGACCTCGACCTTCTCGACCTTCTCAACTGGGACGCTCATTGTTGTCGTGCGATGGGTGAGTGTGCGATAGCAAGAGGACAGTTGCGTGTCATGGAAGTGTACGTAGAGACCGAATGGTGTGACACGTACGCCGCGTGCGACTGGCTGGGGAAGGTTGACAGCAAGACCAGAGGATCGGCTCGGGAAGGAACAGAATTACGCTACTCTGAGGTGTTTCAGCTCGTCTTGCCGCAATGTCCCAGCTGCGACGCGACGAAAGCGGCTGCGACGCCAGGGTGGCCAGGATCAGCAGCGGCAACGGGAGTGCAGCACGTGGACTGCCCTATTCGGTCAACCCCTGTATTCCGGGTGGCCACTTCGGTATTGACCTCCGGTTTAAGAAGTGCTGTGGTGAGCGATTAGCGGGAGTATTCGCCGAGCCGGTTGAGTGCGCGGCTGCATTCCTCCCACACGACCGAACGATGTGACCCCGGACATGACGTTGCCGTCATTGTCCGGGTAAACCACCGCTGCAACCTCCATCTCTCGATCTTCCACCACCATCCTTTGTCTGGTCTTCATCAACCAGACAATTGTTGATCGTATCTCTAAGCCTCGGGCCAGCTCTCTGTCCAGAGCACTACCATGGACATCGACAACACGACCCTCGCCCTCTTGGGCATCTTCCTCGCCCTCATGCTCTGGCAGCGCATGAAGCCGAAGTCTCTTGTCCACCCGCTTATGCTTGGCAAGCAGGCGGAGCCAGGCCCCGTTCGCAAGACGGGCGAGAGCGCCATCTACCGCTCTTGGGCTACGGGCCACAACGCTCCTGTACGTGTGCCCTGCTTCACATTCCTGCCTGGACTGGCTGACGACAGCTCCAACTGCGCCCCTCCGGCCAGGTCAAGACCGTTCCTGACATGATCCCGAAGGACAAAGGGCGACCTGAGTCCCGCGAGCTCCTCGGTGCGGAGCTGGACAGCGCCGGCCTCGCTCAGACTGCGACGATGCTGCCTGGCGGCCTCCGCGAGCTCTTCCCTGATCTGGCGAAGGCGACAAAGGACGCTCCCGCGCCGATCGCCGCGCTGATTCCCCCGGCCACCACTACGGGTCTTCCCCTTCTCCTTTTGTCTCTAGCTTCTCGCCCCTCGACCCCGCTCGTTGTTGTCCCCCGTCCGTCCGCTCTCCCCGCCGCGCTCAAAGGCCAGGGCATGCCTCAGGCTCCCAAGCTCGTTGTCCTGCACGTTGCGTCCCTCGACCGCCTGCCTGAGATCCAGTGCTCCGTCCTCCTCGTCGGTGACCCCCAGAAGAATGCCGCCCCCCGCGTCGGAGACAGGAAGAATGTTCAGTGGTGGGAGGACGTGTGGGCCGCCGCCGAGGTTGTGCCCGACTACACTGAGGAGATCTCCTACATCGACACGCACAGCTACTGGTACAACGAGACGGGCACCGATGTCGCCAAGGCCATGCACGTTGTGAGTGCTTTCCCACCCACTAGCAGCTAGGGGAGCTAGCATAGCCCAAAGCTGACGACAGAACATGACGGCCGGTGTCGCGTCGATCCTTGCCATGTTCCCCGCCGAGAAGCGCCCCGGTCCCAAGGACACGATCGCGAGCAGCCAGAACCTGAACACGCCGTTTGGCATGGGCATCGCGCTTGCAGCCGTCCTTTCCGGCTCCAGCATCAAGCTCGTCGGCTCTCCTGAGCCGGTGTGGGGCGCCTCGAATCCTGCCGCTGACATGATTGCGCTGGCTGCCGGCACCGGTCCCCGTCCTACCATTCTGATCCTGTGAGTGCTCAAGGCTCCGAAGCACAGCTATGTTCACCTGAACGCATTAGCTAACTTGCAGTACTCCCGCACAGGAAGCTGCAGTCCTCGCCGGCCTGTACGACACGTACGCGAAGACGCCGTTCTCCTCGCTCGCCGGCCGTCACATGCTGCGCAACCTCTCCGGCGGCCACGTCTCTCGCGAGGGAGTCTGGAACACGCTGGTCTGGAGCAGCGTTCGCGCCTCGGTCGGTGGAGTCGCCGCCGACGCGCGCGCGAACATCGTCGTCGGTCCCGTCCCCGAGTCCCTCCTGACTCCCGCCGCTGCGCTCTTCTCCCTCCCCCTCATCCGTGTCACGAGCTCGCAGTGGGCGTCTGGACCCCTCACGGCGACGCACTTCTACGACCTCCAGTCCCCCGGCGGCGAGATCGCCCTCCCCCGCCCCGGTGGCCCGATTGCGTCCGCTGGCCCACCGGCGAACAACGTCGAGCTCCTCCTCAAGGGCGTCGCGGAGCCGTGGCCGGAGACGGGCAAGGTTGCTGGCCACGTCTGGGCGCGTGGACCGAGCGTGCTCGACATCCAGGGCGTGACCAAATCCGACGGGTGGGTCGACACGGGATACGAGGGCGGCGTGCTCCCCAACGGCACGTTCGTCGTGGAGGCGTAAGGTAGATATGCATAATGATTTCGTATGAACATACAACATGGGTTTGCAGAACGATTGAACGATGGTGGAGCTATGATACAGATGTCACACGCAGTTAGAGATCGGGAATCTTGACGCGGTCGCCGTCCTCGAGACAGCGCACCTTGACGCTCTCGTCCCAGGCGATTGGGGTAGCTTTCGCTTCCTCCTACGTTAGGTACAGGTGGAAACTTGGGCACCTACCAGATCGAGGTGGTATCTGTTCCAGATACCAGCCGCAAGACGAGCGTGGGCGTCAGCGCTAGGGTGGAAGCAGTCAACGTCCGAGACCGCTTCAATGGGATAGTTCGCGATATCGACGGCGGTACCGGGTTGCCTGTCTATCAGCTACGCGAGCTCGTCTAAGTTGCCTGCAGCGTACAGCAGCGGTACGGCACGGACACGCACCATACGACAGCGAAGGTTGGGTCCCGCTTCTCGTTCCATTCCCGGATCAGCTGCAGCACGGCCCGGTCGTACTCGGCGCCGAGGGCGTCCATCTTGCGCCTGGTCCAATCGCCGAATGGGCCGGGGAGCATCGCGCACGAACACTCAACGGGCAGGTGCGGTAGTGGGGGAAGGTGCGTGCTGTTGTGAGCTGAGAGAGGCGTTGACTAAGCGTACCAATACGGGTCGTCCTTGGTCAGGGCGTAGATGTCTGAGACCTTCAATAGCCCAACTGCAGTGTCAGCTAGACATTCCATGCCTGCTAGCTAAACTTGCCAATGTTCACGATGAGCTTGGCTGCGTGTCAGTTCCATCAGGAAGCGAGGAAACTCACGAACTGCCGCGCGCACTGCATCGACGGCCTCGCGAATGCCGCGCGCGTAGTCCTCAGGCGTACCCGGTCCAAAGGGCGAGTTGGCTGCTGTTAGCTAGCGAAGGCATCCTCGCTCACAAGTCATGCAGAACGCGCACTGTGGTCAGCTACAGTTCGGCCCATGTGGCTCACAATGTCATTAGCCCCGACGGCGACATTGAGCAACGCCCAGCCTTGCTTCGCGGCGCCGCTCATGTTACGATACGTCGGCACGAGGTAGTCTGCACTGTCAGCTCCACAGCAGCCCCGTATAGCTCACCATTGGCCTGCTGGGGGAGGTTAAGCGAGACAGCGCCCGAGACGGCCGCGTTCAGGGCGTCGTCGGGAAGATGCTGGCAGCTCGCATGCGGACACGCAAGCGGCGGGTGGCTGCCGTGCGACTGCCCGTGCGGCTTCGCATACCGCTTCAGGATACGGGGAATCGTCACAACCTCCCGATCGCCACCAATCGCGTACGACACGCCGCGGTACTCCTCGAGATCGACTGCGGTCAGCTGGAGCGCCCAAAAAAGCTGGAGGTGTAGAGAAGAAGGGAAGAGGGAAGCTTGTAGTCTTGCGAAGTGGGTGAGAAAAGGCCAGGGCAGGAAGACCCACCAAGTCCACCAAGCACGCGTTGATCGCCGAGCCAGTCGGATTCCGTGGGAGGAGAGGCGAGGAAGCCGGCAGTGATGCTATCCCCGAGCGCCATGACGACGCCGATGTTGTCGAGTCGCACGTCGCGGCTGTTTTTGGGCTCATGAGGGGCGAGATCAGGGCACTGGTCGAGGTCAGAGAAGCGAACGTACTTGCCTGGTATCTTTAGGCCAGGCAGGGGAGCTGCGAGCGCGATGAGCGGCGAGAGCCACGGGAAGGAAGCAAATGAGAGTAATGGGAACAGGAAGAGGACAGCAACGAGGGCTAATAGTGGTGATAGTCTGCGCATTGCGCAAAGTTGTGTCGAGGAGTGGATTGTGAGGAAGGTCAGAAAGTCGAAGCAGCGCAGGTGGCGAATTCCGGGCCCCAGCTTGGACAGGATCTTATTCCGGCCTCATTTGGACCCGGAGGAAGGCGGAGCGTTTGGCACCCTGTCACATCGCGAGATAGAGCAGCGAGATACGCGTGTACACGGCCCTTCTCTGCACACACTCAGAAGCGGAACGAACATGCACAGAAGGAGAGAGCAGATACCTCCGATGAGACAGACAACACTCGGTGACTTATCCCTGCCATCCGACTGGTTCTGACGTCGTCCGCCAGCGTCCGCCGCGGTGACTGCCATCGGAGGAAATGCTTCCGCCCGTTGGCTCTCGGACATGACGGACGACACATCTCAGTCAGCCGAACTTTGCCTCTCACCACCTCCACCTCTCCACCTCTATCACGATGCGCCGTTCAGCCCAGCTTCTGCGGCCACTGCGCTCCGCGCTCTCTGCGACTTCGCGACCCCTTGCTCGCCCCTCCACTCTCTCCGCCCCCGCCTCTTTCCGCCCCGCCATCTCTCGGACAACGCCCGCCCTCGCCTTCCGCGCCCGATGGGCGTCCACCGATGCTGCCACCCCCGACACGGTCCCTGTCTCTGTTGAGGCGCCGGACCTCGCTGCGATCAAGGAGGAGGGATTCATCGAGGACCCCGAGCTCGTTCCGACCGAGAAGGCGACGCTGGCCATCACGCCCGAGGCGACAGCGCAGCTCGCCAAGCTCCGGTCGGGCGAGCCCGCCGACTCACCCATGGCTCTCCGCGTCGGCGTCGACTCGGGCGGCTGCCACGGATACCAGTACATCATGGAGCTGACTGAGGAGAAGGGAACGGATGACTAGTGAGTCACTCTCGAACGTCTCGCAATCTGCTTTTGCTCCCACGGCGCCTTCCTTTCTCGACTTGGGCGCCGCTTCGCCCGAGGCAGGTTGTAGGTTGCGAGCAGTGCACAGCAACAGCGCATTCATCTTCTCCGTCGGATACATCAAGCTAACTCTCAGCGTCTTCCGGCCCCAGGGTGTCGACACGATCCCGGTCTACTGCGACCTAACCTCCCTCGGACTTCTGAAGGGTGAGCTAGGAGGTCGCGAACGACAGCTTACAACCAGGCGCGACGCTGCACTATGCGACCGAGCTCATCGGCTCCTCCTTCCGACTCCAGGACAACCCGCAGGCGAAGACGGGCGGAAACTGTGGCTGCGGCGTCAGCTGGGAGGCCAAGACGGACATCTAACCTCTTCCAACCTGGATTACTCAGCAGGGACAGACAAAGCATTTAGAACGACATATCAAACAAACATCAGATGTATCAGTATGCTCATACGCTTCTCACCGCTTTCAGCGATGGCTCGCTTAGCTGGTGGCTCTGGTTCGGGCGAATTCATACATGCAAGTTTTAACTGACGAGACACTAACGAGACTGAGATTTCAAGACTAGCGAGACACGGAACGCGGAACAGGCGAGAGCGAGAGTTCTTTTGGCGCTGTGTTTGAGTGATGATGGGAGGTGGATGAGGTGTGATGAATGATGATAGTGTATGCGAGAGACGGGGAAACTCTATACAGCGTCCTTGCGCTGACTGCGCTGGCGGGCCAGCAGCCAGAGCGTTTAACCGCCAAAGAGGCGGATGATGAGGTACATGGTCGCGCAGATGAAGCGGAATGCGGCCATGGCGGCGACGAAGATAAGAATGACGAGCATGTAGAGGCCGGTACGGTTGTTGCCGTCCGAGCCGTTGAACGTGTCGCCCGCACCGCCGCCAGAAAGGATGAGCGACGCAAGCAGGGCGTTCGACAGCGACCACGCCAACAGGAGGTTCGTACGGAAGTTGGCGTAAATGTCCTTCTGCTTCTGCTCCTTCGTCTCCTTCTTGGGAGGGACCTCTTCGGCGTCGACCTTAGCGCGCTTCACACGAATGTTGTCAAGAGCGTCCTGGTACGCGCTGTCGATGTCGTGCTGCGCACTGACGAGCGCGACCTCGACCTCCTTTCCGACAACCTTGACGTGGCCGAGGTCTTCCTCCACAGTGTCAGATCCCTTGGTACCCCACGACAGGTCGTGCAGGTTCGAGTAGGCGTAGATGTTGAGGATGTTAATGTACACTGAATGTCAGCTGATGTCCACAAGTCATAAGCTAGGAGTACTCACTGGGCTGGAAGAGCAAGAATTGTAGGAAACAGGTGCCGATGTGCCACGGGTCCAGAGCAAGAATACTCGAAATCACGAAGATACCGTATGTAGCGATCAGAGACACGACCATTCGGGAGAAGACCGGCGAGCCAATGTTTTCGATTGCGACTGCAATACAGAGCACACCGCAAATCAGCATGTACACCGTCAGAGCGGCGAAGATGTAAATGGCGATCTTGTACTTCCAGGGCGCGCCTTGAGGCCTGTTGCCCATGGCGAAGATGAAGCACGCGACAAGCGTTCCCAGGTATATGTATTGGAGAATCACATTGAAGACGTGGATACCCTTGGCGTGGAACTGAGGAGCCTCGAGAGCGGACGTGAGGATGACGAAGAAGATGTAGTAGTTACCGAGCGAAAACCAACCGAAGATCAGGTTGAGAGCGTTGTAGAAGAACTCGAGCATGAGCATTGACTTGCGGATGAGACTGTGACCAGACCACCAGAGACGACGGGAGTGCAGGAGAGCGTAGACGGCAGCGAAGAAAGAACCGTTGAGCCAACGACGACGTTGACCGATGAACTCAGGGATCGTGTCGGGACAGTCCGTCTCACCGACGGCCGACTTGACATACTTCAAAACCCAGTTGGCCTTGGGCTTCGCGACAATCTCGAAACAGAGCACACGATCCTCAGCGAGGTACATGTTGGCAGTGAACGAGTCGGCACCCGAGCCCTCGAGCTTCTCACCCATGAAGTAGGAAGCGAGAGGCCCCTTGCCATCGGCGTCGTTCTGAAGAGCGATGTAACGGTAGGCCGAGAACGCTCCGGGAAGCACAGCACAGTAACCGAAAAGCGACTCCATGGGCTTGTCGAGAATGTTGGACATCTTGTACTCGAAGTTCTGCGCCGCAACGAGCGGGTTCAGGAGCAGCTTCCATCCCTTGCCCTTGTATGTGGCGATCTCTCCACACGCGCCTCCAACGTTGGAGTTAACGTCGAACGCCTTCCAGAGGTGGTAGATCGACTTGGGGCCGGGCATGGTACCAACATCGAGTAAGATACACACGTTGGGCTGAAGGAGAGGAGCAAAGGCGTTGAAGAACCAGCGGTGCGAGTTGATCTTCTTGGCGTTCTTCTCCTTCATACAGAAAATGAACTGACAAGGCACAATACCCTTGTCCGGGTACTTGAAGTGAAGATCGGGGTCGAGCGCAAACGAGGTGGTGTATTCGAACACATGGGCGGTGACGGGACGGTCCTGAACCTTGTTGGTCATTGCACCCTCCTGGTAGATTCCGAGAGCGGCAAGACAGTCGAGGACACGGGGGTTTACGTTCTTACGACCGTCGGCCACAATACAGACGACGACCTTTTGCCAGCCATTGTGTCCCCAAACTCGCGAGTTCTTGCGTCCACAAAGGTGCGCGATGTTCTTCATGACACCGTAGAGGGTACGGCAGAAGAGCTCGGCATCCTCGTTGTACATCGTGATGACGATGAAGAGCTCGGTCTGGCGAGGAGGGTTGAACATGTTCTGCCTGAGACGTACACCGGAGGTAGCGAAGTCGTCGGGGTCCGTGGTGACTGCAGTGTAGCGAGTGGTCTTCTGCTCTGCCACACCCTTCACCGGTAGGAACTGAGCGAGACGCGACGGGATCGGCATGTCAACTTGGAACATACCCGACTCGTCGAGCTGCATCTTCTGCTTAATACGGCGGCCAGCATTGTTACGACGGCCAACACGCCCTGTCGGCGCAGGACCGAAGTGTCGGGTCTCCTTCTCCTCTTCAACAAGAGGAACGCTCTCGAACTCGTCGTCGATCGGCGCCTTGTAGGTGCTGGAGGGGCGGCCATTCAGAGCCAGGTCTCCGCTGTCCTGAGCAGATTCCGAGCCGAAGGGGTCGTACTTGCGGTAGGCGGGCGCGATGCCGTCATCGTTGGAGTCTCCCATGAGCGCCTGCTCAACGTCTCCTGGACGGCCGTTGTAGCGCACGCTGTCGTCAAAGCCAGGGGACGGGGAGCGGGACGGTTCACGCATCTCGCGAGCGTAGCGGAATGTTTGAGACGGAATGAAACCAACCTGGAGGTCCGGGTGGTTCTGATCCGGGGGAGGGAGGTAGCTAGGAGTCGGCTGAAAGTTTGACGGGGGCGGGGACATGATGTGCGGAGGCGGGGACATAATCTGCGATGGCGAGGGAGACATCATGTGCGAAGGCGCCGGAGACATCATCGGCGGGGGTGGAGTCACTCCTGGAGGAGGAGCCTCGCCACGGGAGTAGGCTGCCATGCGCTCGAACGTCGGTAAGCGACCAGTGGAGGAGATTGGCGGAAGAAGAGGCGCTGCGCTGTTCGCAGCAGCGGAGGGCGCGAACGCAGAAGCGTAGGTAGCCGATGAGACATGAGACGCATCTGAGCGACCCGACGAGTAGTTCGGCGGGTTACTTGCGTACGGAGGGTTGTAGACCGGGATGTTCAGGTTGAGGGAGCTGTGTCCGTTGGAAGGAGGAGACAGCGGGGTAGGGGCCGCCGGCTGAGGAGCATAAGGGGGCACGGGTGATGCGTTGCGGAACAGGCTGCTGTTGCTGTGCGAGTGACGAGGGTATCGCTGGTCCCCATCGTTGGGGGGAGCAGGTCTGCGCTGTGCCATGTCTGGAGAGATATGCACAAACGTTAGACAGGCAGCGAGAGTTTCTGTCGGATGGATGTGTTGACGGATGGAGAGAAGAAAGAAAGAGGAAACACAGGGACGATGGTGGGGGCAGGTAATGTTTGTGTTGATCCAGTTGTTTGCCAAGATGGATTAGTATGGGAAGTCACGTGCGCGGGCCGAAAGCACAAATCACGTCAAGGAAAAGCAGGCGCGACCTTTGTCTGTGCAACCAGGCATTTCCGTTCCTGGAATCCAGCTGCGCCCTGGTTCCTGCACGTGACCTTCTAGGGGGCGAATGACGACACAGACAGCGAAAGGTTGTTGCAGGCACGCACGATGACTTCTGACTACGGGGAAGGCGCTGCCTGTGTCGATGTCCCATCTGTGCACACGCTCACAAGTGCGTGCAATGCACTCCAAAGCCGCAAAGGAGGCGTTCGTCCGTGTGCGAATCTTGTCGCAGGTGCCCCCTTTTCGCACACTGGCACCCGCCTAGCTCATGATACTCTCACACACGTAACCTGGTCGGTCACTCTCGCCTTTGCCCACTTCATCATCGAGTCTGACCATGTCCAACGCTGGCGAGCAAACCACCCTACCTGCTCCTCATGCTGAAGGCGAGCCGATCGGCTACCACGACGTGTTCGGCAAGAAGCCGCCTCCGCGCGAGCTGTTCGCGTCGGTCGTATGCTCGCTCGAAGACTTCAAGGCGCAGCCCATCAGCGTGCCCGTCCCGCCGCCGCCAAGCGAGGTCCCGTACACGGACGCGAACGTGCGCAACGGTCTGAACGGGTGGCAGGACCAGGTGAACCAGCACGCAAGAGACAGTCACGGCCAGCCCTTCATTGATTCGACTGACAATCACTCGCTCGAGGCTCAGGCCAAGGTCGAAGAAGAGCGCAAGAAGCGATACCGCGGCCGGCACACTGGTCGTGTGCAGGTTCCTGCCGCTGATGCGTTCAAGATCGGCGATCCCAGCAGTGGCTGGGTCGAGCCGATAACGTGCATCCGCGATTTTGACCAGTGAGCTAACCGATTTCTGGACAGCTAACAGCAGGTCTCGCCCCCCGTTCACTCGATGTGAGACTGAAGGTGAAACAGTGACTGACAGCAGTGCTCGATGCCGCCTACGACTTCTTCGATACGCGTGGTCCGTGCCTTCTGTTCAACAAGAAGGACCGCCACTACTGGAACCAGGTTAGTTGGCTCCGGTGGTCTAGTAACTGATTGCAGATCCGCTGGGCTATGGGGGTCAAGGCTGAGTTCCCGGGTTTGCATTGGCCTGGTACCGGTCCCAAAGCACAGGCGTATGGGATGCAGTCTCGTGCTCGGCGTGACGCGACGCGCGACATCATGGCGTCCTACAACGCTGGCGAGGTCGGCGAAATCTGCCCGCTGCTGAAGCATACTGAGCGTGCCGTACGCGGCTTCCTCGCGTGTGCGAGGCGTGAAGCTGAGGCCGTATGGTGAGCAGACTAATGGTCCCCTAAGCTGACAGAGCAGGGAAGTTTCAGGCGCGATTCGCCTGGCTGGTGCGTATCGAAGAGCTACTCCATCCGTAAAATTGTCAAGCTGACCTGCAGAGATCTTCGCTGCCTTCCTGGGGTTTGTAGTGCACCACCGCGCATTGCCTGATGCCTTCCTGGCGCCGGCGTTCGACCGCGCGCTGGCGATGGCGCAGACGGGACCAGGCAAGCTCCGCGAGGCCAAAGCGTGGGAGACGCGGATCGACGAGGCGACTGCGCTCAACATGTCCGGCTTCGCGCTCCTGTGCGGCAACTACTACACGCGCTTGAAGGGTGTCAAGGCGGGCTTGGCCTGGGAGCTGCCTCCCGAGACTGAGCGTGAGGAGAAGACTGAGACGGAGACGGCCCCCGCGGCCGACGATGGTGGATGGGGTCCTGATCCTGGTGAGCTTCCTGATCAAAGCCGATGCAGCTGACATCAGACGCACCGAAGGTGAACCAGGTCGACGAGCCGACGGCTCGTGAGGGTGAGCTTTGCCATTAGGGAAGGTAAGCTGACAGCAGCTATCTCGCACCTCGAGAGCATCTTCGCTCCCCTACCTGTGACAGAGGTCAAGCTGTGGAACTGGATCGCATTCGACCGCCGCCGCGTCACAGCCGTCTTCTCTCCCGACGCTCTTTCCGAGGGTGCGCCGGCGTTCACGACGCGGTACCACCGATTCCGCACCGAGCCAGCCCCATGGAGCGAGGAGGAGGGATGGAAGGGGCGCGCACCGCACAAGGCTGCCGGCGACAGCACGCTCGACGGGAACGAGCACGTCTCGCCCGGCGGCGCCAAGTTCGAGCAGGAGAAGGACACGTGCCCGATCCCTGCTGAGCTCGACGTTTGGGTCGACTGCACCGGCATCGAGAACTTTGACCCGCAGTGCGTCGTTGGCATGGGCATTCGCGCGCGCTGGGCGCAGATCGGCACAGAGGACAAGAAGTGGTGGATCTTTAAGCTCAAGGATTGTGAGTACAGTGAGCTTCTTCAGGCCAGTATGGATGCGGTGATTAGAGAGGGTGCAACATTCGTAACGAGGAGAAGAGACGACCCACGTCAGTAACGCGGGGGGCAGCGGAGCGTCGAATGAGGACAGCGCCTCATGACAACGAAAGGAGTGTTTACAGTCGCTAAGCGAGCCGATGGGGCCCTGTTGGGGCCCGTTATCGCTTCGTGGCCCCGTTATCAAGCACGATAAGGGTCGTCTCCACAATCCTCGTTCGCCGGAGATCTGGATCTCGCAGGCTCGCAGTCACCCCACATACCCTCTTCCCACACGCTATCTCCACATACTCCGCAATCTTCCCACCCAAGCACGCCACATGAGTCACCATTCGAACATGCACCAGCCGCCATCGGTACCGAGTAGCCCTGTGGTGACTGCCCTGTTTCACCCTCTGTTCCCTTATCACAGCTCGAACGGCACCGAAGAGCTGACATACAGACGTGCTTCCCTCGTTCTGGCGCTCGACACCAGAGGAGCTCGAGATCCAGGCGCGCAACCCGAAGCCGCCGTACGGTGACAAGCTGCCCGCGCACCTGATCCCGAAAAAGGAGCCGCGCGAATCCCCTAAAGGCGACAGCAAGCTCGAGGCGAACAAGAGCGCAGACAACGCGAGCGACGCGAACAAGCCAAAGTCCAAGCAGCTTGAGAACGAGGATAAGCCCCCGTCTGCCGCTCACAGCAATAATGACACGCTGAACACCGATAAGCACCGCGATAAGCACCGCGGCAAGCACGCCAAACCCCCCAAGACCGAAAGCACGGGCACAGCGGAGGATTCCAGCGACGCGAACAAGGTTGCTGGGCAGATGTCTCTGCCATCTCGTGCGCCGGAGGTCGCGAGCCCGCCTGCTGGCGTGACCAAACTCGGAGCCAGGAACGCTCCACCCTCCGCAGAGGAAGCGAGCACTGCGGAACCTACGCCTGACAACGAGCCCAACCTGCCTAATGTGAGCCAGAACGTGCTCGGAACGAGCCAAGAGGAACAGGGCCGCCAAGCCGCCCAGCTCATGGCAGACTTTACGTCCTCCATCCCTGCTCCCTCCCGCCGCACGGGGCCCTCCATCAAGGCCGTCGTCGTGGGCAAATCCGATCCGGACTACTTCACGGCCTCTGCGCGAGCGTTCGAGGCAGTCGACCAGGAGGACGACGGGTACGACGAGGTCGTGGCCGTGCTTGAGGAGGAGTATGATGAGGAGGATCTCGTGGCCTGTGCCCCTGATGAAGACTACGAGAGCGACGAGGACGACGAGGCGGACCGCGATGCCGCACATTGGGAGCGTGTCGTGAAGGGGGCTAGGGGCGGCAAGCCTGCCTGAGGCCGGGCGAGGCCGTCAGGTCGATCGTCAGCCTTAACGCCAGGCTGAGCGCAGCAGCGCAAGTCACTGAAGAGTCTACCCCCGACGTGCAACGGAGAAGTAGGCAGCGAGACGGAGTCACGGAGGATTTCTCGAGGTTGGCCAAGATGATCGGAAACATTCGTCCAGGAACGGCTCCGACGCAACCAAACCTCTCCTAGCTCCTGCGGAGCTCTGCAAAACGTCATCTCTCATCCAATATCCCCAGACACGACCCAAGGAACGATCACAACACACCATTCCCTCAGCGACACACACTTGCATCATATACACCGCCCCGTATCTACACTTGCATCATACTACTGCGCCCGCTGCGCGGTCCCCGGATCCCACTCTGGCCATCGGGCCCTCGGGAGCGGAGAGGGTCCCCGACCTCACCTCCCTGTCCATAGATAGCACGCACCTGTATCTCCCCCACATCACCTCACGCGCCATGTCCATACACCCTCCCATGAAACACAGTGTAATACACACTGTGCAGCTGCGCTTCGGAACGTTGGAGCCCTGCGGAGCCTTGGAGCAGCACACTAGCAGAACACGGGCAAACTCTATATTCATTTTTCATCCCAAGCTACTGGCTGGACTTGGAAATGTAGTTGCTGGTGGGTTGGGGGATGCTACTGAACAGGGTGAACTGCTGGCTTGCTGTATGGGTTTGTATGGATGGCTGCGGGGCGACTACCTGGCCGCACGATGGATAACACTAAAGAACAAAGGGGACTTATGTACAAATGAGGAGACGGGACAGGAACTCTATAGGTGTGTTGAGACGAGAGGACACGAAACTAGTGGCCCAAATCGACCAGACGGTTGACCCACATCAGCTGGCTGAAGGAGACGTAGAGCCAGCGGAACCAGACGAGCTGGGAGCGGTGTGCGAGCATTGCGCGGATCGCTTTGGCGTATCGGACCGGCGAGGAGATGAGGGTTGCCGACTCTGGCGCGTCGCTCTCGGGTGACGAGCCAAGGACACGGGCAGCAAGTTCCCGCAGCGCGGACACGACGGCCCAAAGCGGTCCCGTGTACTTGGTCGCGAGCGGTGGCGACTCGAGCTGCAGCAGCACCGGGCGCGGAACCTCCTCCGCAGTGTCGAGATACGGGTTCAGGTGCGCGTGCACGTCGGCGAGGGCGATGTGGTTCGGGTGCTTGCTTACTCCATCGGGGTCGAACGTGACGAGCTGCGCATACGTCAGCACGTGTTTCGGGGTGGTCAAATGAGGCTCGCCACTTAGCCACTGTCGGAGATGATGCAGATCATCCAGGACAAATGTCCTGAATAGAGATCCTGAATTCACTCCATGGACCATGAATGGCGGCAGAGCTTAAGCTAAATCACGAGAGCGTCAAGTATCACCCAAACCCCGCAATCGCGACTGCGGCGTCGGTCTGGTTGCCAGACGCATTTCACAGAATGCAGGGAAGGAAGACCATGGCGCTGCTATCGCGAAGCCTGGACTGCTGCCAGAGCTGGACACTCACATGCGTGACCCCGTTGCGGTCGAGGTAAGGAGCGATCAGGTTCGCGACGAGCTGCGAGTCCCACATCTGTGAGGCGTTCATGCTGTCCTGCAGTGAACTGGAGCTGTTAGCACACGTTCCTCGAAGAGGCTGCGCAAGCCGACACCTATGACGGAAGTGAAAGCATGCACGAGTGCGGAGCAGGCACCGCCCAAGCCAACTTACGGGTGCGTGATGAGGGAAATCTGGTCGGTCTTCAGGCCAAGGCGCGTGTACGACTGGTACAGCTCCTCAGTTCGAATGAGGCCGAGGCCGTCCGCATTGCCTGTGACATGTCAGCTCACCACCCTCGCGGATGCGGTTGCGGCCAATAGCCCAGGTTCCCGCCAAGATAGTATTTTCTCAGGCACTACTCACCGTCGGAAATGCAGATGGCGTGCATATCCCAGCCAGCATCGACCATGCTCAGGATGGTTGGGGCGAAGAACATGGCCTCGTCGTCGGGGTGCGCGGTGAGCACAACGGCGCTCGGCTTGGCGACATCGCCAGCGAGGGAGGAGAGCTGAGCATCATTGCTGGTCGTCGTCGTCCACTGCAGGAGTGCGGCAAAGAGCACAACAATGAGGGCGAGGGCAGGGCTGAACCCCTTGCTAGAGGCGAGATCCGGTAGCGGCTTGTTTCTGCGCTGAGGGCTGTCAAGTTCCGCGGCAATGTCGATGTCGTCCGGCTGTTCATCAACGTCCGGCAGACGTCGCGACGAGGAGGGCGGGGACGCAGGCACACGGAGGCGCTCGATCGAAATGTGAAGGGTTCGCGTAATGGCTTATTGTCAGTCAGCAACTGGAACACAACGAGAGGATGTAACGGGTGCGTGAGAACCAAAGAATTTTGGACAGATTCCAGTTGACCGAAACCATGTCGCTTAGACCGCTGATCATGTGGGTTCCGAGTAGCCGTTTGTGTCTATACCACAACAAAGGGTGCGCTCGACAGGTACTGGGAACAGCCATGGCGGGCCTGGCAACGAACGGAAGAAAGATCAGAAACAGGAAACTACTCACCGTATGCGACGAGGTCGAGAGCCATGAAGAAAAGGAATGGAGCGGCCATCACAATGGCTAAAGCACGGAACGCATATGGGATCTGTGCGTCAGTCAAAGAGCACCGGCTGTAGCAAACTCACGTATCCGAAGGGGAAGGGCAGTGTTGGGGTGAAGATGAGGTGGAAGAGGTCGCCAGTAGTCTGGAGCGACATGCTGGGCTACGAACGGTGTACCGTTGGTTAAGTGTAAGCTGGTCTAAGATGCGCTGTTGTATGGTCGTTGTGACTCCAGGGAAGACAGTCGAAAGTCGAACCGCTCGCTTTTAGGTATACTGATGTTGTGCTGAAGAAGTGGGAATGAGGGAGTGTGTAGACGAATGTCGAGTGCTCTGCGCACGGTAAATGCGAGGCGAGGGGGGATGTATGGATGTGCGGTGGTCAGGTGAGAGTCGAAAGAAGCGATAAGTCGAGGGTGATCCCAAAGACGCAGAGGCAGATTGTTTGCTAAAGTGATCTGCTGGCTGATGGGCACGGGGGCTAGGCGACGCTAGGTTAAATGGTGCTGCTCGGTGCCGTAGAAGCGTTGAGGTGAGTGCAAGGTGGACGGCGGGCGAAGGAGCGTGGGAGTTGGACCAATCGATGGGGAGGCGGGGGGCGTCAAGGATGTTTCACGACGCGGTGATATGTGAAAGAGGCGAGTTGGTCGAAGCAATTGAGAAGAAGAGGAAAGAAAAGGCGAGGCAGCGAGTCGTGACCAAACTCGGTCTGGTCGGTCGTTGGTGACAGAGGAGGAGATATGTGGAACACGGTACCTAGGAGCTTGGCGGCAGTATCGGTGTGCTGGGCCGAAGCACCGAGGGAGAGGGAGGGAGGGAGCGAGCTTGGGTCAGGAGGGCCAGGAGGGAATGGAGGAGGCGGAGGCGGAGGCGCGGAGGGTGGTGAGCAATGAATGATGCGGTGGCCGATATGTGGCTTGGGACCTGTGGACCTGGAAGGCAGCTGGGAAGCCAGGAACGGCTGTTGGTACGGATGCGGCTGGTTTGTGCGGGCGCCAGACGCTGCACTGAGGGTGAGCGCGCTGAGCTAAACGGAGCACTTGAGTGCCGATTGCGATATGGCCAGGCCAGGTATCGCGACCTAGCGTGCTTTTGCTGCGTGTGGGATCCGCTCTGTCCGCTCTGTTCTTGCGCAACAAGTGTCGGTGACCCTGGAACAGTGCTAATGGGCGCTGCGTGGTGAGTGCACAGAGAGCCAGGGCGTGCGCAGATGGGGGCGGGGCGTGGGCCGTGTATACCGGGCTCGCGATCAAAGGGGACCCGCGGGGGTGGTTGTTGCAGAAGAATTTCATGCTTGCATGGTGGTGCGTACGGCGGTGAGCGGGTCGGGTTGGTTGCCAGCCAGCCAGCCAGCGTCTGGTCACCGTGGGGGGAGGGAGGGTCGGACTCTTTTGGGCCCAAGAGACTCCGAAGTCTGGCTAGTCTGGGCCGTGATGCCAGAGCCGGCGGCCACCACCTTGTTCGGTACACCGATGAGCACCCCTTACCGACCCTTTGCCGTCCCTCGCTGGTGGGAAAATCGCTATCACCAGCCCAGGCACCCGGTCCCCTCCGCCCCTCCGCTCCCTCTGCGAGGCTGCAACCTGCTTGCGACCTCACGACCTCCGTCCTCTCCATACGGGGCCTCCTCCGCCACCCCTCTTGCCCCCGCTTTACACGCCCTCGCCTTGGCAACCGTTCCCTTCCAAGCCTCCCTTTCAATGCACCCGAATCTCTTATCAGCCTATCGCACGTTCAGACGTCTGCGCATTCTATTCCTCGATCCTCGAAATGTCCCTCGACGGTACAACCTTACCACTCCCATTCCATGCTCAGCCGGCGCGTCTGGACCCCGACCCTGTGCTCTTGCCTCCACTGGCCTGACCATTCTGAATCCATTTCTTCCTAGTCTGGTTCTGTCCTTCTCCCCCCACCTGTCCCGTCTGCCGCGTGTCCGCTCAGTCGTCTTACGGCCACGGCTGGGCCAGGTCAAAGACGGTATGCGCCAACTACGCCCAGACCAATTCCAATTCACACATGTTGCACAGCTGCACAGCTGCGCGGGCGGCGCGGACGGCGCATGACAGACTGCCGTTTACATCAGAAGAGTTCGAAGAATTGCCGCGGGCGGCGCATTCCACTGCTGCTTGCAAAATTAGTGGACTAACGTTAACGCGTTACATCCAGACCCTTGCTCACGCCCCTCGACCCTGCACACCCCAGGATAAATCAAGCCGGAACATCTTCGGAGTTTTCACGTGACCTAAAAATATAATCGCGTGGTATCTGCTGATCGGCGTCTCGTGGGATTCGTGCGCCTACCGCGTGCTCATAATAGCCGGTTCCTGCACGTGACCCAGACCGCCAAAAGTTGATCCCTCCCAACTCCGGTCGAACGTCGACCAACGTCAGTCGGCTCAACGGCGTCGAAAACGCATCAGCAATCTCTCCCATCCAATCCGCGCGCCTGCAGACTCCTCCAGACGTCCTGATCTCAGGTCTAGATTTTCTAATCTGGCCCAGCCTCGCGATATATCGGCGTCAAAAATCTAGCTCCGCCCGCCGTGCGCCCCTGTCCTGCCGTCCGTGATCGAGTCGTTTGTCTTTTTCACCGAGGTGTCGTTTGCCCAGCTCTCCATCGACCGCTAAGCACCATGTCGACCAACAACCACCAGGGTATCCTCGTCACCGCCTCGAAGGTGCACGTCCCCTTCAAAGCTGAGCTCCTCCAGGCCATCAACGACCCGCGCTTCCAGAAGCGCGCGCCTCACCTGGTCGGCATTCTCGCGACTAAGAAGGAGGATGCCCGTAGCTACGCCGAGGTGAGTAGGAAGTGAGGGCGGGTTGAGACCCAGCAAGGCAGCAATACAGAAGGAAAGGAGCTCTGCAGCAGCCCTGTGCAGTTTCGCTACCGGTCCTCGAGCTTGGTCTATCAGATCTGGTAGCTGACGATCAGTTCACGAAGCGTGCTTGCGAGCAGATCGGCATCAACTTCGAGCTGCGCCTGGTTGGCCAGGCCCGTGAGGGCATGGACGGTGCTGGTGTTGGCATCGGAGTCGAGGAGGCTATCCTCGAGGCGAATGAGGACGACGATGTTGACGGTATCATGGTGAGTATCTTCCCGAAGCTATGTCCTAGACGCCTCGAAGCTAATTCCAGGTCTACTACCCGATCTACGGTGACCGTCAGGACCAGTACCTGCAGTCCGTTGTCTCCCCGGTCAAGGACGTTGAGGGCCTGAACCACCAGTTCCTTTTCAACCTCTACCACAAGTGAGTCACCCCGTTTGTGCCACATATTGCCGAGGCTGACCTCACTCAGCGTTCGCTTCATCTCTCCCCTTACCCTCCGCCCCGTTCCCGGCGCCGTCGAGACCGGCGACCAGCCTCCTGAGGGCACCGTCAAGTCGATTCTGCCGTGTACGCCTCTCGCGATCGTCAAGGTGCTCGAGCACGTCGGTGTCTACAACTCGCTCATCCCGTACGGCGACCGTGCGCGCGGCAAGGTCATCACGGTCATCAACCGTTCCGAGGTTGTCGGCCGCCCGCTTGCTGCCCTTCTCGCCAACGACGGAGCCCGCGTCTTCTCCGTCGACATCACCGGCATCGTCGAGTTCTCGAAGCGCCCCTCGAAGCAGTCCAAGTACAACCCGCACCACGTTATCAACCCGACCGACCTGAGCCTGGAGGAGGTCCTCGGCCGTTCGGATGTTGTCATCTCCGCCGTCCCGAGCCAGAGCTACAAGGTCCCCACCGCGCAGCTCAAGGACGGCTGCGTGTGCGTCAACGTTGCCGGTGAGAAGAACTTTGAGGCCGACGTCCGCGAACGCGCCTCCATCTACGTCCCCTCCGTCGGCGTCATGACCATCGCCATGCTCCAGCGCAACCTCCTCCGTCTCTGCAAGTACCAGGACATGGTCAAGGAGGCCACCAAGGCCAAGTAAACCGCGAGCGAAGCGAACAGCGCGTCTGCGTTGGAGGACGCATCGCGCCAACTTCTTGTCACTTTTAGATAGAATGTAAACGAAACGGCTATATGCAATAGGGATTTATGTTGCTTCTCGGCTACGCGACGCGGGCTGCCACCTTCCCGCCCCGCTTCTCTTGTCACCTGGCCTCCTCAAGTGCCTCAGAGCTGTGTAAGTGGGGTACCAATGTCTTGCTCCATCAAGGCAGCTAAGCGACGATTCGTAGTGCCAGTTGAGGTATTTCGAGTTAAAGAGCCAGTTTCCAGGCACATATGACTCACCAGGCACGTAGCGGACATCTCCGCCAGTCCGCTGCTGTCACGGGTCACCATCGAGGTTGTCATAGGAATGTCATCGGAGTGTCATCGTTTCGACCATATAAACAAACCTGTCGACGGCCATATCTCCCCCGCCGCTCAACTCACACACCTCATGGCACCCTCCACTGACTCCCCCGATCTGGGGCTACAACCGATGACAGATCACCCAGAAGCGTCATCTTCACCGCTCAAATCACGTGATGCCGCTGCCGCCTCTGTCCCGGCAGGGCAGTCGGACACAGCCCAACGTCAGGACATCGAGGATCCAGACGGTCTCGTCGAGGCGTTCCTCGCTACGCAGAATGGAACAGCGAGTCGGAGACAGCGAAAGCTGGTTCGTCTGTTCAACGGCTCCCGTCCAAGACGCAACCCGATAGACGGCAAGAGGATGGAGAGTTTGCTGGCGTTTCCGAAGGAGATGATGAGGGACTGGGAGGAGGTGTGGGACCGCGAGCAACGCGAGCAGGTAGCCGAGGTCATCGAGGGCACTGTGACCCCCGCGGCGATTGCTTCAGGAGAAGGGGGCGCGGGTGCACCCGGCGAGGCTCGGCAGCGAGAACAGGAGCAAGAGCAAAGCAGTACACGGGCGCCCGAGGGCGGTAGCGAGACCAGTACCAGCGCTACCGGCGGCGACAAGCTCGAGAACGGCACGAAGGTATCCGACATTCTGACCCGCGTCCACAAGTCGATGGACATGATGCTCCAGGGCAAGCTGGGCTGGGGTCTTTCCGACGAGATGCTGTACGCGCGTTCGCGCGCCATCGACCTCGACCTCCGCGACCTCCTCACACATGCCCGGGCCGAAATCGACTCCGTCCCCTTCCGCGACGTGAAGCCCGCAACTCTGACGACGTACACGGACGCCTGCTTCCTGCTCGCGCTCTGGCAGCTGTTCAGGCCCATGGCGCCTGCTTCTGGCCCTGGACGTAAACGACGAAGGAGCTCAGTGTCGGAGACGAATGTGAGGCGGTGTCGCGCCTGTCAAGAGCCATTACCAGATGTCCAGATCAAGGTCAAGACGCGTGTCCAGGGACTGTGCGTGCCGTGTGGCGCTGAGGCGATCAAGTTTGCGAAGGAGGTGGGAGACGACGAGGACGGAGAAACCCTCGCTGCGATGTGGGCGTTGGCCGAGCAATGGGTGGAGGAACACCACTCTCACTCTCCCACCCCAACTCCCGTCCCCGCTCAGCCCAGTGCGCCCAGCGTCCCCATCGACCCCTCATCGCTCATCGAGATCGAGGAGCCACGGCGGGAGAAGACGATCCCACGCGCGTACAACA
>BCJJ01000073.1:0-32160 GCA_039545355.1 Trichosporon coremiiforme | reverse complement strand
TGCATGAGTTATGGATCAGAACATGAGCCACGGCGAGGTTGACGATGACGGGACCGTGCGCATCCGTTCGACTTAACCTGTGACCCTAGTTTAGATAGAGGTCTACTGTGGAATTAACCGTAACGGTCTGTAGAGCCGATACGAGGGTACGGACCGCGATCCGACTAGCCGGACGCCGCCAGGTAGCGCCGACGCATGCTGTGACTCGGTCTTCTGAGCGTGCCCGCTGCTTCGGAGCCCTCGATATGCGACGAGAACACTTACATGTGCAGGAGTCGGTTGAGAGCCGAGGCGTGGAGTTCCTGTATTTCGCCCAGCTGTTCCATTCAGTCCCTCGACTTCCCTCATTTGTCTCAGTCGTTCATTTCGTTATCGTCGGCGATGCGAGCGGCCATGCTGATGTACCCCGCCCACGAGTCCCGTTATACTACCGGTCGGGCCTGCAGATGCCTGCTATTTGTCACTACCCCCCGCTGCACGAGGCTCGTGGCGAAACCCCCGTGATCCTGACTATTCGTCACGAATCACTCGCGTGCAGTACGACTCTGGGGTACGCAGCGTCAATAGTGATCTACGCGCCATTCAGCCCATTCACCACCTGCGTAACTCAAAACAATGCGGCATTCGTGCGGGCAGGTGTGGCTTAACTCCGGGGTGCTTGCTCTTCCCTTCTTCCTGTCGGCCGGCTCGGCCGGCGTGTCTGTTACGTTCTCAAGAGGCTCTGATTCGTACGCTGGGCCGCACGAACTGTATCTTGTACGATCTGTTCCAGTTCGAATACCGACAGAACTGTAAACAAGCATACGCAACTGTTACATGAAAGGCATAACACAAAGTACGCCGCCTGTTACCACCTGCGCCGCAGCTGCAAACGATATTGGCAGAACGCGCCCGACTCCCGCGGGCAGAACATAAAGCTGCCTATAGAGTTGCGCGAGTGCGCCACTGGAGCGAGCCGTAAAGTTAAAGCCGTGAATAGCTCGATCAGTCGCCGTCCTATCGCACATCTTCGCTTGCTGCAGAAGCGAACAGGATCGAGCCGGAGAGTTCAGGCATGCATAAGCATGTACTGGCCTCGTAACTGAGCGGAACTGACCAAGGAGCTTCGTGCAGCCTCTTGAATGCACGCATGAATGGAGCGCAGCGGTTGCAATGGATGGAAAAACTGTCCTTCCCGTAGGCTGGGTGCCGCGCCCCATTCACCATTATAGCACAGCAGGGTCGTGCTTGATCGACAGGAGGCGATAAGGACGAGACAGGAGTCGATAAAGGGTTGCAGCGCATACAGCGACCGCGCAGGTCCGCGTGCATGCCTGCGTGCGCGCTTCCTTTCGCCTTCGCCTTTGCTGTCGCCTAGTCATAACTCAATAATAGAATTGTCTCTCAATTCCAACATGTTATTCCGAGCGTTATGAGGTCGGATAAAGCTCTGCTCGCAGGTGCACTCGGCTCTGGCGGGGGTGTGGCGGCGTTAACGCTGCTGACGCTAGTTGAGCTGACTGTACCGACCCACTCGAACTTGATAACGATTTTGGGGAAAGGCATGGCTCTGCGATTGGCACGCAGTAGTGTGTGTGCCAACGCAAGGCGGTGAGTGGCTATCTCATGGAACCGAGGAAGCGGATATCGGCGCTGCCCACAAGCGGAGCTACTGCTGTGTTTCACTCGGGTTACCCGTCTCTGTAGAGCGGTCTACCGTTATGGCCGTCTCTGCGGCAGCTCAACGTACATGCCATGGCTCCTGGCCATCCTGTCTGCTTGCCCGACTGACAGGCCAGGAGCTCGCATGGTTGGCCTCGGAATCTACAGTCATCGACGCGGCCGAGAAAGCCTCTGGACGATAGCGAGACTTCAGGATTAGCTACCAGCCCATGCCGTCCTCCGGACGGACACCATCCTCTATCCAGAGCTGGCCAGGCGCGACAGACACCCTTGTTACAGACCGCAGCTCTGGCATTGAGTGCATGCCAAGTGCGGCCGGATATTTCGGTAGCCGCTCGTCCGAGCCGACCCTCCAAGCGTGTGCTACATTTCTCGTAACACCTTATCCTGGGATAAGACAAACATCGTTCCTTGCGTGGTGTGGCGAACTTGCCGCACAGCACAGGTTGCTCTTCACACCGAAACCTGCAGGCTGCAAAGGGTAGGACTGCAGTCCATGTCTTGTGTTCGGCGTTGGAGTCGAAGAAGTAAGAGCAATATAGCTTTGCAGGTCCCACTGTCACATGCCAGCAGAGCGGCGGCTTAGCCGTCGTCTCAAACCCCTCAGCGAGGTGTGAGTAACGTGGCCATTGTGGCGATAGCTTTCGTTCACAGCAGCTGGGTCGATGAATGCTGTTGTGAGTTGGACAGAGATGCGCCACCTCTCATGCTCTTTGAGTCGAAGTTGTTATGCTCCCCGAGTCTTTGCTAGAATTCGGTTCCAACCTCCTTCAAGTGTGGGTTTCAGCTACAGCCTTGCACATGAGTTGCAGAAACACTGTCCAGCACAGCCTAGCCGCCACAGCAGCTGTGTGGGCTTCGAAGTGCCGAATGAGCACAAACGGCTTCGTAAACATCACCAGCTGGTTCACCACGCCTCCAGCTGACTAGGCCGTCCCTACCCAGCGAGCTGATGCCGGGGGTATTCGGCTGTCCAATGTAATGCATGTGAGATGAGATTCGGTGCGGATAATAAGAAACTTAACGCTTGACCCAGGTGTACTGTTTTCGTTAGCTTTGATCACATTCGTCGAACAGCTCGTACTCACGCGCTTGCGGGCCTTGGGACGGTTAGTCTTCTTACGCTCGACGATACGGGCGTCACGGAAGAGCAGGCCGGCGTTGTAGAGGACCTCGCGGCTCTCGGGGCGCATGATCTGGAGAGCGCGGGCGATGCCGAGGGCTACGGCGTCCTTCTGACCCGTCGTGCCACCACCACGAACGAGGGAGAAGACGTTGTAAGCGCCCAGCAGACCGGTGAGACGGAGGGGACGGAGGACCTTTTCGCGGTCGTCGACGTGGCCGAAGAACTGCGCGAGGGGGAGGTGGTTCACGAGCACTTCCGAGCTGGGAGGACCCGTGGAGTCACGGACCTGCGCAAAGGTCTCGGCCGCCTCGTCGAGGGCCTCGTTGGCCTCCTCGACCGCAATGCGCGCCGAGCGCCGCTCCTCCTCCGTGCCCTTCTCGGCGAGCTTGGCCGAGCGCGCCTTTGCCGAGGCAAGGTGCTTCTGTGCCGCCTGCACCTGCGTCAGCGCGGTCTGGACGGACCGCTGCGCCTGCGTCGGCACGAGCCACACACGCGCGCTCGACGTCTTCCTCCGTCCGATGGCGTAGGCGCGTCCGTACTCGTCCAGGTCCCGCTTGCCCTTCTTCACCTTCTTGCCCTCCTGCTCGGCCTTCTTCGTCGTTTCGACCTGCGTCACGCCCGAGGCCGAGGCGGCGGCACGCTCGCCCGCGGCGACGGCGTCAGCCTCAGCAACAGGGTTCCCCTCCGCGGCGGCGAGGAGGGCGGCCTCCTCCTCCTTCCTGGCCTTGCGGGCCATGCCACCCTGCTCGAACGGCGCGATGACGTCGGCGAGGCGCTGCGCGACATCATGCTGGTTCGCGAGCTTGGCGATCTGGCGCATGCGCGCGAGCGCACCGAGCGTGCCGACGAGGTAGCCGTAGTCCTGGTCGCGGCGCATGGTGAACGCAAGCGACTCACGCGGCAGCCACCTGTACTTCGGCACGGGGACCTTGGGCAGTCCCCGGGGAAGGGGGAGGATGTACTGCTCGCGCAGCTTGCCCTCGCTCTCCTTCAAGGCCGCCTGGAGCGTGTCGATGATCGTCATCAGCTCCGGCCGCGTCGTGAAGTGGTTGTCGACGGGGCGGGGGCGGCGCTGGATCTCGGCCTCGCCCTCCTGCCAGCGCGGGCGGAAGCCGTCGCGTCGGCGCTGGAATCGCGGACCAGAGCTCGTGTTGTCGGATCCAGACTCGGCGGAGGCACCCTCGGCCTGCGCGGTCGACATGGCGCGCGCACCGAGGGTGCGGAGGAATGGCCGTGTCGCACGTCCGGCGGCGCTCGCGGCGCTCGTGATCGACATCGTCATCGCGCGTGCGGGTCGGTGTCGGAGGTGGTGTTGAGCTAGACGGTGGTTGTAGCTAGAGCCCAGGTTCGCCCGACTTTTACCAGGTGGTCCGCAAAAGTCAGGCCGCGGGTGGACTTTCGGACCTGTCGGGACCAAACTTATCAAGTTTCATCTGGAGCACACGTGTACTTCCTTTCACCCCCGCACTGCTCATGTTGACATGTCCCTCCCTCTACGCTGGGTGATCGCGTGCTTAGGTAACCGTCAGCCAACGGCCAACGGATGCATGGGACACCGGCTAGAGTTATCAGATAGCGAAAGTTGGTCAGACGCACCCTCGACACCTTGACTCTGCTCACCCGACCACCACCATGACAGTCACCCCGCAGCAGATCGAGGACAAGCTCCGCGCAGCCATCCAGGTCGACCACCTCGTGCGTGTCCCCTACAGCTGACAGGAGCGCTCCGATGCACAAGCTGACAGACAGGAAATCATCGACACGAGCGGCAACTGCGGGGGTGCCTACAACGTCGTCATTGTATCGCCCGACTTTCAGAAGAAGATGACCCTCGCCAGACATAAGATGGGTGCGTGTGTTTGACCAGCTGGGAATTGGTGCAAGCTGACGTGTGCAGTGAACCAGATTCTGGCTGAGGAGATCGCCAACGTCCACGCTTTCTCACAGGTACGGATAGCTTCATGGATGGTTTCGCAGCTGACGCGCAGAAAACGTTGACGCCCGAGCAGTGGGCTAAGGAGCAGGCCAAGTGAGCTGTCGTATCCGTTGTATCATACCAGAGTCATCGTCTCAGAGGTGGGCGTGCGGCAGCATCGACCGGCAGCCTGAGGGCTGAGTCCGACCCGGGCTGCCCGTCGCGGCTCTCTCAGCCCGCTCGGCCCTTGCTCGCTCGCACCCCAGCGGCAAGGTCGTATATGTGTAGCATGTAAAGGACATGAGGGCACCAAGCCAGACAGACCCAATATAATCTATGACACTGTATAAGTGGTACTGGTACAACAGAGCAGAGCTTCTCTATTCTATCGCCTGACCTAGCATTAACCCCTCTTCCTCCGCCCGTTCATCTGCTCTTCGTACTTTAGCCTGAGCGACCGGTCGACCGTCTGGACATAGTACCGTCCCGAGTCGGCCTTCCAGCTGACCCAACCAGAATAGTAGCTGTATGGCTCACACTTGAGGATGCTTGCGAAGGAGTCGCAGTTCATCTCGTTGATGCGGAATCCCTCGGGCACGAAGGGCTTGAGCGAGATGATCTTCGCGCCGTCCTTCAGGTCGAGGAAGGAGTGCGTCAGCGCAATGTTCAGCGAGGAGGGGAACACCTCGTTGTTGACGAGCACGACGTCGGCGTGCGCCAGCTGCCTCGCCACCTCGGGATGGCGCGTGAAGTCGCCCTCGTACGTGACTGCGTCCGTGTTGCCCTTGAGCGACCACATGGCCCAACGGCGCTTGCACTCGGCGAGCTGCATGCGCGCACAGCGAGAAGGCACGGGGAGGAGCTCGAAGCCCGAGCTCCTGCATCCCGCCTGCAAGGCGGCTTGCACGACGCAGTTGCCCACGCCGCTGCCTAAGTCGACAAAGACGCTATCAGGCCCAAGCTCAGTCTGATCGATGACCTTCGACATGAAGTTGTGCCGCAGCTCGCCGTATGCGTCCTCCTTCTCGTGGATCGCGGCCGCGACCTCATCGGGGTGTTTCGGGTGGTGCTCGAGCTGGTCCGAGAAGGGCCCAACAACGCGCGAGTACGCTTGATCGTGCACGAAGTCGACGAGCTCCGACCACTCTCGCCGCGTAATTCGGTACTCGCTGCTGTTCAGGTAGGTCTCCAGCGTTCCGTCGGCCTGGATCTCGGCCAGCGCCTTATTGAACCGCTTCACGGCTTTGACTAGTCCGGGGCCGTCTCGTCGATTCGGGGCCAGGGCTCTTCGCAGAGCATCGCCGATCGTCTCGTGGGTGGGCATCGGCGAGCCCTCACCGGCCGGCGATGCTCCGGGCGTCGGCGTGTGCAGGCGGGAAGGGACAGTCGACTCAAAATCTCCGCTGGATTCGAGCGTTCCAAAGATATGACTATGCGATGGGGGTATGTAGTCTGAGGTCAGTTTCGCCAGCAGCCTCACGACTCACGTTTGAGTATGAGTCTCAACGCATTGCGGAGCTCGCTGACAGGGTTATATTCTCGTTGCGACATCGGCGTCAATAAGATAAACCTGTGCGTCAATTTACAAACACGACGGGAGCGCAACTCACTTCTCCGTAGCGCCCGAAGGATATCGAAGCTCGACAGACGGCAGCGGTTCAACATTCTCGAAGCCGGGCTGAGGGAAGTCTGCAGTCCATCAGTACATGCCGACGATCGTAGTGGCGTTACTCACAAGCCTGGTACTTGTCCCTCTGCTCCTTGCTCTCCTTGTCTCCGCCAGCCCAGCCGGTCACGCGGCCCCTCAGTGCCTCCTCGCACTCCACAAAGCCGGCCCATCCTCGTCCCCACTCTCCACGGGCATCGACGAGCTGCGGGCAGAACAGTTTCCGGTCGACGGGGAGGTCCGCACCGCCAATATCCGGCGTGGAGGCGCTGAGGCCCACCCGCCTTCGCTTTGGGGCGAGAGCATCGTCGCTGTCGCTCTCCGAGTCGGAGGGCGGGAGTACTCGTTGCGGTGACTGTCTCCGCTTTCTCGGGGCGGGCGACGCCGTCTTCGACTTGGACACCGCGGCATGGGCGGGCGAGTTGCGCGAGAACGAACTCTTCGAAGAGCTCGAGGCCGGCTTGCGGTCGTACGAGCTGCTCGATGGCGGTTTCTTCTGGAGCGAGATCGAGGGGGAAGGCTTGGCCACCGCTGCTGGGCGGTGCACGACCTTCTTGACGGTGACGGTGGACACGCCCGGCTTCGAAGACGGCTTCGAGGTGCCGAAGAACGACTGCATCGGTGTCGGTCTTGGCTGCTGGTGGATGTGGGCGGGATCGAACGGTGAACTGGGCAAGTGTAGGATGCCAAAGTCGACGGAAAACGGAGCTGCTTGAAAACGCGGACACGACCACTCACCGATCCCTTCTTGTCAACACGGTCCCTGAATTTCCTTAGTAACTCATCCTGGTGGCGACTGCCGCGTACGCCGCACCGCGCCGCGCTTGCCCGTCGTTATCGTGGGTCGATGGTCGAACGACCACCGCCGACACACACGTATGGTACACTTGGTCATGCATGGATATGGCACATACGTACATACAGATACACGCTCTACTCCTGCTTCCTGACCTTGACTGATCGCCCGTCCTCAATGATCTCCACAAACTCGTCCCCGAGATCGGCGTTTTCGTCCTCCACGACCTCGCCGCTCTCCACGTCCTGGCGCTTCGGCACTTGACCGTCCTCCAGCTCGTCGGCCTTCCTCTTAAGAGCCGAAGCTGCCTCTTCCTTCTTCTCCTCCTCAGCGTGGGCTGCTGCGACGAGTCCCTCGGCGCGGCGCTCGCGGTTGGCAGCGTTAATCTGACCCTTGGTGCGGGTCGCCTCACCGTCCTTGGGCTCCGCGCCGTTGGTCGCGGCATCATTCGCTTTGGCGGCGTCGGCAGCCACACGGGCTGGGTTAAACTTCTTGTACTTCTCGTAATCCTGAACAACACTCATGCCGAGCAGATGCTGATGTCAGCTAGGGGCATGGAAAAGCCAGCTCACCCTGAACGTGTCGATGATGATGGTGCGGTCGGGGTTCTTGAGATCGACGCTGTGCGCAGAGTTGAGCTTCGTAACGTCATCCGCAACAGCCTTGATGATCTCGAGACGGTCGAGAGCATTCGAGTTGCGCGAGTGGGTCTGGATGCCGAACTGATGTCAGCTGAGATCCGCGGTCGCCCAGCTTACCTTGAGCCCGCGGTTGTCGTCCGTCTTGAACCCGTCGGGAAGAACCTTGAGTGACGCCTCCTTGAGCTCCTCCATGTCGGCCCTACCGACAGCGTGGAAGGGGATAATGCGCTGCGCAAAGCGGAAGCTGCACTTCTGGGTCCTCTCGGCCTTCTCGAGGATGAAGCGGACGAGCTTGGACGGGTCGAGCGGCTCCAGGACGATAATGTAGCACACTGCTTGTCAGTTACGAGTACCGGACTGCAACTCACCACAAGGCGCCTCGCGCTTGCAAACGCGGAAGCGATTCGACTTCTGCACCTGCTTCTGGTTCATGCCCTCGAGCTCCTTCTTCAGCATGTCCTCAATGTCGCCGTCTTCCTCCTCTTCCTCCTTGCCTTCCTCGGGGTACAGCTCATCGGCAGCCTCCTCGAGCGCCTCGAGGATCTCGCGCTCGGCTGTAATCTCCTTGCCCTGCACTGTTGTCACCGCAATGCCGGGGGCAGTGTACATCTCCGGCTGATCGTTAGCTCATACAGCATCGCCGTCACAGCTGGAGGAAGACACTCACGAGAGGCTGGGTGCGGTACTTGGTCGAGGATCCGCCGGCGAACAGGCCCTGGCCGTCGCCGCCGCGCGGCGGTCCACCCTTGGATCCGTGCCACTTCTTGCCTCGGTTTCCGCCTTTGCCACCGCGAGCCATGATGTCCGAGGGTTTGTTGTTGACTTTGCGGCTTCCTTTGGGCAAGCCGAAATTATGGTGGCCGATCCGGAAGCAACGCACTCAAATTCGCGGAGAACGACTGATCTCCGTTGCCTCAACCTCCGCCCGCGCTCGAGGTCGAGGAAGACACCGTTCGAGACCCTTTACCCACACTCTCTTTCAGATTTGTCTGTCACTACAAGTTCGATCAAGTGCGTGGAATGCAACTGAGTTCGGTCCAGCCCCGATCACAACGTCATGCATCCTGAAGAGGACAGGAAGTAGCGAGGATATGACGCAGGGGCAGTCACCGGAGGCTCGCCGGCTCGCCGGTCCGGGCGGGAGATCGGCGATCGAGCTGGTGAAAACATTGGTGCGTTCGTGACGACGAACCGCACGATCGCGCACGAGTTGGGTACGGGGGTGTGCCGAATGCGGTTGTGCAAACAAGTTGGTGATGCAAGCAAAGCAACAAGCGCACCGGCGACTAACGCTTAATGCACGCCGGGGCTGCCGGGACGTGTGCCGGGGATTCCCCCGGAAGCGATTGGTGCTCCGTGACGTCGTACAGTCGTCGCACTCGCAGCTTGCAGATCATCGAGACCGGGACCCGGTTCCAGCCGCCGTCGACTCGATGCGACCCGCTAGAGACATGGAGACACTGGAGATCCGCTAGCGACCCACGCTGGAGACCATGGAGACCGCTTAACATCCGGTCACTACTGCTCTCCTCGTGTCCTGGTGGACCCCATTCCGCACCTCTCAATGGTCTGAATCGCACTCTCGCTGTATCGTCGCTGTCACGCGCGTTTATAGCTTGTAGCTTGCAGCTAAGCTAAAGTCGCAGCAAGCTCATTCCCAAGAGAAGGACCGTGTGGGTCCTTGGTGAGGAGAGAGCGGCAGAGGAACGAGTGGAGTATGTAAGCGAGGCGTGGGTGTTGCAATTGAGTGGGGAGAGCTACAAGGACGCATGAGGCATAGTGGGCTCTCGATCGTACGTAGTCGTCTTGATGAAACCATGAAGTCGTTGCCGTCGTGCCATGCGAGCACTGTCTTGAACCCAGTCTGGAGTCTGACCAAAGCGTCTGAAGCCAAACTGGAGCCAGTTTTGATTCCAGTCGTTCCTACGTGCAGCGTTCCTCCGTAACCTCCCTAGCCATCAATGGCGCCTCGTTTCTCTACGTTCCTCCGCATCCGCCCTCTGGGGTCAGGCAGACGTACGCAGCCAAGCTGGCGACGACGGACAGTGTACTACAGTTGCGGGGAGCAGTACACCTAAACCCATAACTCTGACGGTCAGTGGTCAGCAACGGTCAGGCCAGCCCGTCAGGCCGTCAGACAGCAACAACGCTGCAATGCTGCGTCATGCGTCAGGTCGAGGTTAACGGCAACTTGAAGCGGCAAAGCGGGAAATGAACGTAAGGGGCAAGTGATCGACGCGCACCCGAAAAGCGTAGCTTGACGAAATGGCACAGTTTCAGCATTCCCCCCTTTAGCCTCTCGACCCAGAACCCACCACAACGGGGTGCGCGGGGGCGTGGAGCAAATGCAACTGAGTCTGGCGATCCACCGAGCGTGCTCGTTTAGGTCCTATGTGCATTGTCTGGCGTGCCGGTGACGTTAGTCGCCGTTTTTGCCTCTGCGGATATGCGGATCCAGCAGACTGGCCAAACTCCCCGAGGGGCTGCCGAGAGACAGATGATCTGCGTGTTTGACAATTGACCCGTTGCTGGAGTCGCCACCCACTATACGCAGCGACGGCTGTATTGCGTGGCCCACTGTTCTGCCTAGCTCTTGCCGGCCACCTTTTGCTCAGTCGTCATATCCATGCCGCGTCAACGAGCGAGCTAGCGAGCAAGCGAGGGCGAGGTATATAAGACGTAGCTCGTCGGTATGCACCGGCTCTCTCCTTGAGATCCATCCATCTCCCCACCAAGACGTCTGGTGGCGTTCTTCACTCATATCCCGAGCCGGCCCATCTCCCCCCGCAGCCATCGTTGGCCCATCCAGACGTTGCGGCAGGGGACGCCGGCTCGATACCGTTCCAACTCTTTCGTCACCACAACCGCACACAATCTTTCGTCAATAACACCTTACACACACACCTTGTTGTTTGTTTGTTCACACTTTCCTTCTCTTTCTGTCTCCTTTTATAGTTGTCAACCGATAAAGCCATTCACGATCACTGCGTACACGCCCCAGCCCAGTGTTCATCGTTTGTAGTCCATAAAATCCAACTGCCGACCAATACACGGCCCCTCAATCTCGAGAAGCCTTGCACCCGCGCAAGCACATACACGCAACTAGCCCATAGGCCGCCATGGCCACGACACGGCGGCAGTTTTCCCCCCTCTCTCTCTCTTTCCATGGTCCGTACACGGCGTTGCTTGGGCCGACGCACGACGAGCCCCGGCACGAATCGACTGTCATACACGAACGCAGAGAGCGGAAAACACCAATACCGCCTTGGACTCGCTCCTGCGCGCAGGCGGGTTCCGGGCGGCATTGGCGTGATCCGATCTCTCCACTTTGTCATCAATAGACAGAGAATGCATTTGATCAGCGAATGCGAAGGTTGCGAGCCTGACATTCTACTCCATTCACGAGCTGCGCATAGAGTGACGGGGCAAGCAAGTGTCGCAGCGATCAAACTATACCTAAAGCTAGAGAGCCTAGAGCATGAGCGAAGCTTACCATGGAGCTATTCTGATCGTCGCTCGAAACGAAATGATTGCATACCGCGGTCTAATCACTAGCTGGAATGCAAACTGACGTCTCCCTACGACGCACCAGGCATCGCGTGCGTCTCGCTTGGAGCGTTACTCGCAGAACCGGAGGCGTCGACAACGGTCGACGCAGTCGACGCGGGAGAGGATGAGGCGGCCGGCGAACTCGTGGCTGAGCTTGTGGAGGGATCGATCCAGTTGCCTGAGTCGCTTGTGGAGGCGCTTGTGGAGGACAAGGAGGATGAGGAGGTCGATGAAGTGATTGCGCTAGACGACGCGGCGGTCCTGGAGCCACTTAGTGATGAGCCGCCGGTAGAGGCAGAGGGGCTGGGCACGCCTGGTGCGTTGCTGGATGGCGTAGCACTGTTTGCGGGAGAGCTTGAGGCGGCGCTTGAGGCGGCACCTAAGTTAACGGCCGTACCCGGGCTAGCAGGTGTCGATGCGGTCGAGGCGCTCGATGATGTTGCGGTCGGACTGGCACCGCTGGCAGAGGCGGTGGAGCCAGAAGCGCTCGATGCGCTTGGTCCAGTCACAGAGGAGGCTGAGGATGCCGAATTCGTCGTATTGAGGCCGCCCAAACCAGCAGGCGGGCTCGAAGATACAGGCTGCGAGGTGTTCGAAGGTGTCGACGACGCCGAGCCAGCACTGGAGCTGGCCTCGGTCGCGCCGTCCTCATAACCCCATTCCTCACAGTCACTACTCTCGAGCACGTTGGCGAGAAACTCGGACGGTTTCTGGCTGTCAGCTGAAGAGCAAGCTTAGATAGCTTACCTCCTCGTCCTTCCATTGCCAGAACATGAGGGACTCGGGCCACTCAAAGTCGTTCAGCGCGAAGCATTGTCCAAGGTCGTTGGGAGTCATAAAGCTGGGGTGTTAGCTCTGATGGAATTGCGCCCTGAGCTGCTCAACTCACCCAGACGCTGCCTCGCCCTTAGCCACCGGCTTGCCGAGTACGAGCTTCTCAAGCGGGATGCCGAGGCCCTCGTGCAACTCCTTGATCGATGTCTTGGGATACTGCGTCTTGCTCGCGTCGACCATGACCGACTCGCAGTCCTCATACTGCCCCTCCTGGTTATAGTACTGGAGGTTGTAGAAGTCGACGCCATCGCCTGCCTGCTTTTGGAAGCCGGCGTATGCGCCGTCCTCGTACTTGTCCTCGGCAAACCAGGGCGCGATGGGTGCGTGCGAGATCAGGTGGTTTGGCAACTTCTCCCGAAGTCTCTTCTGGAATGCTAAGTTGAGTTAACGACACCACTGAGTTAACTCACGGGCCAACCATGCAACAGCCTCGCCCGCGTTCATGGCGTCAAAGTCTTCGTAGTCTGCGTCGACGCCATCGAAACCGTACTGGAGCGTGAAGTTTGCGACTTCGTCAGCAAACTTGGCAGGATCGCACTTCTCCTTGCTCGTCGGTGCGTCTGTTGAGCCAAAGAGTGAGAGCATGACTGCAATGCCGCGCTTGTGGTATGCGTCGAGCAAGGATTGTCGCTTTTGGGGATCCATGTCGGCCCATGCTTTCGCATTCTGGAGTCAGCTGATGAGGGCTTCATGGGGGATGCAAAGATAGTACCCACGTCGAAAGCTTTCCTCCCGTCTGCGAGGTAGACGCTGATGATGAGGCGGTTGAAGTCGCCCAGCTGATCGGGATCGGGGAAGCCAGACTCAGATTTCGAGGCCAGGTTCGCGTAGATGACTCGGTGAGGCGCGATCCACGTGTGGATGCCAGCAGGGCTGCTGGAGCCGCCGGTCGTGGTGTTGCCAGGAGTACTTGTGGTGTTGCCCTGCGAGTTGGTCAAACCGGTCGAGTTCGAACCAGTGAACCCCGCGGCGGCCGAAGTAGAAGCGTTGGGAGACGAAGAGGTGCCTGAGGTGGTCGAGTTTGTGAGTTCAACGTAGCTTTGCTCGACACAGTTGTAGTAGGGCGACATCCTGACGTCAGCTCGAAGACGCAAGGGACACCTTACACGCAGATCTGCTTCTCGGTGCATGTCTGGATTGTAGTCCACGCCCCGTTGCCACAGACTGTGGTGAGCGCGCCGACGCTGCTGCTACTCACCCTGCAGATCCTGGCCAGAGCACTGGAAAGCGCCATGGGGGCATCCAGCGGTGGCGGTCTGGTTTCCTGTAGTGTTGTACGATGTGGCTGAAGCTTGAGCGACGACCGTCGAGCCGGCCGAAGCCACCACAGAGGATGAAGAAGCGGCACCCTGTCCAGCAGGAGCACCAGAAGACTGGTCGGCAGTCGCATTGGGAGTGGCAGGCTCGCCTCGACCAGCGAGAGCGGGTCGCCAGATGGGACTCGAGTAGACACAAGTCGAAAGAGATAAGACAGCGAGAACGTTGAAGAGCATTTTCACAGTAAGACTTGATGGCACACTTGCGCAGGCGAAAGGAGTTGACAGGGAAGGGGTGGCGAACGGGAGACGCACCCCACGTCCGTCTTATGAACGTGCGGTCCATCGAACACCAGGCTCGTCAGTAAACAGCAAGTTAACAGCTGCAGCAGCTGCAGCCTCCTCCACATTGATGCCTATTGTTGTGACAACGGCCTCATTGAAGATAAGACGACGATCACCTGTGAGACCGTCGATCGGCCCCTGACTTTGTGCTTCGACCCCTGATCGTCAGTCAGAGCAATAAAGGAAGTACCGTCAGTGGAGTCTTGTGAGTACACGAACGAAGAGACACACAGGTACATGGCGACACAGTCGCAGGGGCAGTTACCATACGTACTATTCATCGACCAGCGGTGGAATAGGCGAGGGCGGCTGTTTACTCATCGGCGGAGTCAGAGGAGCCCCCGCCGTCGTCGCCGGAGGCCCCAGTGTCTTCGTTCCAGCCAGTGGATGCCGAGGACTGCGCACTCGTTGGAGAGGCTCCACCACCTCCATGGCCACCTTTACCCTTAGCAGAGGAGGTGCTGTCGGGGGAGGCGCTGTCGGCGGTGCCGTCAGAGGTGCTGTCGGAGGAGCTGCTGTCGAGGTCGCCACTCGTTGAAGTACTGCTTGAAGCCCCGCCGATAACGGTGTTGAGAATCTCGACATTGTTCTGCGATTAGCTCATCCGAAGAATGGTTCGTCAGCGTCAACTCACAACTTCCGCACTCCACTGCCAGAACATGACGTTCGTCTGGCCGCCGAGGGACTTGACCTCGGCGATGCACTTGGCAAGCGTGGCCGGCTCGATGTAACCCGTGTTGGCTTCGCCCGATGCTATCGGCTTGCCGATGACGAGCTTCTCCCAGGGGATGCCCATCGCGTTGAGCTGCTTGACCGAAGTGCCGGGGTAGGTTGATCCTGAGTCCATGACGAGGGACTGGCGTCAGTTTTCCTGAGGAGCACCATAACTTACCTTGCAGTCCATGTAGTTGTCCTCGGCGTTGTAGTACTGCAAGTTGAAGAAGTCGAGCTCGTCGCCGATGTTCTTGAACACAGTCTCGTAGGCGCCGTCGGGGTACGCGCTGCCTTGGAACCAGGGGCTGATGGGAGCGTGGGAGATGAGGTAGTCGGGGCCAAGAGCCGAGCGGAGCGCCTTGTGGAAGTCGGTCACCCACGCGGCAGACTTGCCAGCGTCAGCGGCATCGAAGTCTGAGGTCAGTTTGAGAAGATAACCCTCAAAACTGGGGGCGACGCTCACCTTCGTAATCGATGTCGGCGCCATCGAAGCCGTACTTCTTGACGTAGTCGGCGACGGTGCCGGCGAACTCGGTCGGGCTGATGCCGGAAGTCGTAGGCTTGTCCTCGGCGCCGAAGACCGCGAGCATTACCGCGATACCGGCTTCGTGGTAGCTGTCGAGGGTCTGCTTGCGCGTTGCCTCATCGAGATCGACCCAAGTCTGAACCGTAGATGCATCGAGTCCCTTGGTGGTCAGGAAGGCGAGCATCAAGCGGTTGTACTGGCCGAGTTCCTCGACAGAAGGAGGCTTGTTACCACCGCCAGGGAAGACTTCTGATTGTTAGCTGTGCGAACGTGGTCCTCAAGCTTACTATTCGCATAGATGACGTGGTGAGGGGCAGAGAACTTGGAGGAGCCACCAGATCCGGACGAGGAGAGGAAGCCGGAGGAAGACGGGTGCTTGCCGGAGGCTGATGGAGTGGGTGCGTGACCAGAGGGACCCTCCGCAGCCGCCGATCCTGGGGACGTCGCAGAAGCTTGGCCATCAGACTCCCAGTCAGACTCGGCGGCACCACCACTAGCGGAGGCCGATGAGTCAGGAGACCAGGCAGAAGCAGATGCGCTATCACCTCCCTCACCAGCAGCGGAAGCCGATGAGTCGGGAGACCAGGCAGACATAGATGCTCCATCACCGTCCTCGCCAGCAGCAGAAGCGGAAGACTCAGGAGGCCATGCGGAGGCAGAGGCGCCATCGCCGCCCTCGCTACCGTCATCGAGGGGCACCTGCTTACCGCCCTTGTTCTTGTGCTTAGACTTGCGGCGTGCGATGCGGTTGTACCGGTCAGCGGAGGGAGCGCTTAGACGGGTCGAGCGCTTCAGAAAGGAATGCCGAAAAAACTGAGTGGGATCGTTAAGGAAGGAACGCAAAGCGTGGCTGAACGAACGCTTGCGGGGGGAGTCCTCAGAAGAGGCGTCGGAGCTGGAGCTGTCGGCACCATCAGAGGAGTTGTCCTCGCCTGTTTCGGAGGCGCCGGATGAACTCTCCTCACCGGTGTCGGAAGAGCCAGAGGAATTTTCCTCGCCGATGTCGGAAGAGCCAGAGAAGTCCTCGCCAGAGCCAGAGGAGTCCCCCTCGGTAGAGTCGGAGGAGCTCTCATCGCTTTCTGTGGAGCCAGAGGAACCGTTGTCGAGGGAAGAAGTCGCGCTAGGGTAGGGAACGTCGGTCGCGTTCGCAGTGCAGTTAGTCATGTTGAGGCAGAGTGTGCTGTTCATGGAGAGGTCCGGGGCACCAGAGGTGAGATCGCCGCTCGAAGAAGCGTCCGAGGCTGTTTCACCTGAAGACGACCCCTGGGTGGCGGTGGGAGAGTCAGACCCATCCGAGCCACCCGAGTCACCAGAAGCGTCCTCAGACTCGCCCGAGCCAGAGTCATCGCTGGAGTCAGAAGAGTCATCAGCAGACTCAGAGGAATCACCCGCGGTCTCAGAAGAGCCACCGGAAGATTCGGACGAATCACCCGAAGACTCGGAAGCTTCGCCAGAGGACTCGGAAGAGTCACCCGAAGACTCAGAAGAATCACCGGCAACCTCAGCGGTCTCGCCAGAAGACTCGGAAGAATCACCAGAAAACTCGGAGATTGACGCAGAAATGGTGGCTGAGGCATCGGAGGAGAAGTTGTCACTGGCACTATCCGAAGCATCACCAGAGTCACCGCCGTTATCGCCGGAAGCGTCACCGGACGCCTCAATGTCGTCGGTGGCAGCGTAGTCGGACGAGCCTCCTGAGTCAGCCGAGGCAGTGACCGATGCAGATGAGCCGGAGTCGGAGCTGTCAGAGGAGCCAGAGTTCGAGCCGCTGCTCGCGGATGCAGACGCCGTGGCCGAGTCGTAGCTACCAGTGGCAGCGGACGCTGAGGACGTAGAGTCGGCGGACGCGCCACGGGAGGCCGCGTCGAAAGATTCGGAGCCTGGGTCCCTCGACGCTCCGCCAGAGGCAGCGGATGCCGAAGCAGTCGCCGAGCCACTAGCAGAGGCACCAGAGTCTCCAGAGGACCAGCCCCAGGAGGACGCGCTGTCAGAGCCAGAGCTGGAGGACGTAGCAGAGGTGCTGCCGGCGTCGCCAGAGCTGTCGCCAGAACCAGAGGGAGAGCTGGCGTCAGAGCCTGAGTCGGAGTCGTAGTCTGAGCCAGAGTCGCTGCCCGTGTCCGACGAGCCCGAAGAGTCGGCAGGGGCTTCGCCCTCGGAGCCAGGCATGCTGCCGGCCCCAGAAGCAGAGGCGGAAGCTGAGCCAGAAGCCTCGGCGCCGCTGGCGCCACCGGAGGCGGAGGCAGAGGAAGAGGAAACCGTGGCCGAGCCTGCACCCGAGAACATGCTACAGAAGGAGCCGGTCACGGCGGCAGCAGAACCAGACTCGGAGCCAGTGGCAGCAGAACCAGTCGGCATCGTCGTTCCGGGGCCGGAGCCAGCGGGAGAAGCGACGGATTGAAGAGTCGAGGGGACGCCCGAAGTAGCGGAAGACAGGGCGGCAGACGGCACAGCGGTGGCGGAGGGCAAGGGAGCCGAAGGCACCGCAGCCGAGTTCGCGCCGGAAGGAGAAGGGGGAGAGTCATCCGAAGCAGCGGAGGCGCCAGCAGAAGCAGAGTAGCCACGGGCAGCGAAGGCTCCAGGGTCAGACCCAGTAACTTCACGCGCAGTGGGGGCGGCCGTCCAGCGGAAGTGGTCGAAAGCAGCAGCGGCTTCAGCGGACGCATCTGATCCAGCATGACTTCCGGCGCCGTATACAGCGGAGTCTTTATACCCGCGATTCTTCAGGCGTTTGAGGAGGTTGTCGCCAGACGAGAGGAGTTGATAGATATCGGTCGAGTCCTGAGGGTCGCCGGGACGCTCGAGGGCTGGGGGGGCGTCGGAGCCAGAGACGGCCTTGGGCAGTGGGTCACCGGGAACAGTTTCGTCGCGGGGCACCGGGCCGGCCGGGGCAGCGTGGCTCGAAGCGAGGAGGGAGAGGACAGCGACCAGCGCAGAGTAGGAACGCATTCTGAATGACGGTGTCTGTGGGGAGACTTTCGCCACTGGACGTTAGCTTTTAAGTACTTACATCGTTCTGTTAGTAGGCGTGAGCCGACCCCTGGAGCGCACCGCAGAGTGCATTTTGCAGTCGGGAGGTTCGCACTGCGCCGCTTGTGTCTCGCCACAGGGCGGACATCGATCAAGCTGTGAATGTGAAAACTGCGGATGATGTGAAACTGAGGTGAGGCAGGGATTAAGCATGCATTACACTTCCTCCTGACATCGATGTCTGATCGAGGTTTTGCAGTATGTGATGTGATTATGTTGTTTCGAACGTGAGCGTCGTAGCACCGATCGAGACGCGCGCTTGTCGGTTCGCGAGCCATGAAACGCGCACCTCGCTAAGAGCGCCGACATCGCCGAGAGGTTCTGGATGTCAGTCACGGTCTCGACTCCATCATGGTAGGTATCGAGATCTCGAATTTGCCCCTTCTGTTCCCAGTGCCACACTCGACACACCAGGCACGGTGTGGGGTCCGGTCACTACCCCTCGCCTTCAAACAACACTCACCGTCATCGGCGCGAACGAAAGGGATGCGGCGATATGGCTCGCCGGGTTTGCCACCCTGCCGCGGCGGGCCGCCAACGTTGAAGAAGCCGCTGATGCTGGAGCCAACCTTCCACACCGTCGCATCGCTCTCCTCGAGCGAGACAGTGACAAGGCGCCGCCCGTCCGGTGCGAAAGAGACCGCGCTGACCGCCTTGTGGTGAGGCTCTAACACGTACAGCCGCGACGCAGTCTTCAGGTCATACATGATAACCGCGCCCTCGTTCGTGCCCACAGCTAGACGCTGCGTGTGGGCGCAGAAGTCAACTGTCGTGAATCTGCAGGTGTGATCAGCTGATGGTGCCTTCTCAGAAGCGGTGCAGCACGAATGTGCCTTAGTCCACAACTTTGGTTATGAAAGACTCACGCTGAAACGAGCTCGTTTAGGATAACGGTCGCGGCTTGCCAAACGTCGTCTCGCATCTTGCCGATGTTCGGGTCGAGACTCTTTACAACCGCCTCGCAAATACGGGGAAGGCCGTTCTCGAGCAACGCCGGGCGGCGGCGAGCCATGAACACGCACAGCTTCATGACCGCTGTACGGTCGTCGACGGTCTTAGCGTCCATGATGTCCTGGCTCAGCGTTGACATGAAGAGCGGGGCGTTCGAGGAAGCGACGTTCAGCACTGCGAGGCGCGCTTGCGCCGCAACCGAAGCAGCGTTCGGAAGGGACGAGTCCTTGTGCGTCGCGAGATAGAACAGCCGTCGCAACAGGTCCATCGGGTCCAGGTACGTCTGCCAGGTCGTGAAGCCTTTCGAGCACAGTTCGATCGCGAGTCCAACATGCGTGTACTTCGGGTCGGTCAAGTAGAGCTCGATCGATGACGCGGCGTCCTTCAGCGCGGCTGGATTCATGCACGCGAAGCGGTGGATCGCAATACCACCGACCACGGTCAACGCTTGCGCGGAAGCCTCAGACATTGCCTGATCTGCGGGTACCCGAGTTGGCACTGTGACGAGTCAGAGAAGACAGCTGAAGGTAACTCACGTTGATCCTGCCGTGCTTCCACAAGCTTCTCAATGTCCTCGTTCGGCATCCTGCTCAACCTGGCACCGAAGAGCATGCGCGCTGATTGATGCACGTCCACCGCCGTGTCGAGGTAGTATCCGGCAAACAGGTCAATGCCAGCCTCCACAGTATCTTCGGGCAGACACGCGGAGTAGTAAGCGACGACGTCCGCTGCGCTGTCTTCGTACGCTGGCTGTCAGCGCTCGCCCACAGGCGGAGCTCACCTGGAGATTCCATAAACGGACGGAGCAGCGTCACAATCGCAAGCTGCCGCAATCCCGTAGCAGTTCCGGATATTCTCCACGCTGCCAGACTGTTCGCATACGACAAAATTGACGTGCCGTGTTGCCTGATGTTAGCTGTGAGAGGAGGCACTCGAGCTCACCCTTCCAGTCCCACTGCAACCGCTTGCTTTGGCGGCTTGATGCCCAAGTTGTTCTCACAGACCTCGTCGATACCCTGGTTGATCCCGAACGTGAGGAACACGGATAACAGTCCGCGACAGACATCCAGGGGGTCTACGTCGTTGGGATGCGCGTTGAGCCAGGTCGCCAGCTGTCGGAGATCGAGCTGAAGCAATCGGCCGAGGTTAGAGCCAAGCGGTGTCGGCCCGTTAACCTTGGTCAGAGGACAATCGATCGCTGGCGGGTCGTAGAAGCGAACCTCAACCCAATCGCCGACGTTCAGCATGTCATCTGCGGCGTCGAGACCAGTTGACCGGCGGAACTCGCCCGTCTCAAAGTTCCAAACTCGTGCTTTTGCGTTCTCGTACGCCAGGAGGATGCTGTGGCCGCCAACGAAGATGCGCGTCATCGGAGCACGCGCGGCGGGAATCACGAACATGTCGTCCATCTCCTTCAGATCCAGCACGGCGACAGTGCCTCGTTGGGATGTGCAGAGCAGCTTTCCGGCCAGCTTCCCAGCCTTCTCTGAGCACGGATCGATGAGCGTCGCCGAGCGGACCGGGTCATCGAACAGCGTCCACGTACCCCGCGGCTTTAGCGGTGATGCGTCGAATAACCGAATGGAGCCGTCGGCATCTCCGGCCACGAAGAGGTGTCCGCCCTCGGCATACTGCGAAGGAATGACGCATGAGAATGTCACCGGAGAAGGGAACCGGTCGTTGTCCGTCTCTTCATGTACTGGGACCTTCTCCTGCAGGAAGTCTGACAACGTCTGGCTGGCGACGCATCCGTCATCTGCAAGTCAGCTGATGCTACACGTGCGGAAGCTTACTGTCGGCAACGAAAACGATGCTCGGCCCGTACGGGCAAAGGTTGTCACCTGCTGTAGGCTGCACCAGCCGCTGCTCGGTCTTACGCTCCATTGTGCCGAGATCGACGTTGATCACCGCATTCGCCTCTGTCGCGTACAGCGTTCCACTTGAGATGCACGCCGCGTCCGCTGGGAACGTGCGTCTCGGAGTCCACTTCAGATTCGGCTGTAGCGGACCCATGCGACTGTACACTTGCGTATCAGCCTCCGTGACAATACAGACATCGTGCCACCCGGACGTGAAAACGGCGTCGGAGATCTTGGCGGCTTCCTCGTCGAGTACGATCTCGCCCCGAACGTGGAGCTTTTTGCGGTCGAAGTCGAAGGCCTGGAGGTCAGCTTTTGCCAGGGAACTTCAAAGCTTACCTCAACGTGCGTGTCGGTTAGGCCGAGCCCTTGTCCGTTCTCGTGCAGCAGGATACGGTCCCATAAGCTTCCTCCATCCCTCTGCACCTCGACCCCAGCCTCGAGGCCAGCTGTCGGTTGCTCGTGGACGCTGTTAACGTTGTCCTTCTCGGCGACCTTCTTGTTGCCCAGCAGCTTCGCCAAGCCCAACTCGTGTCGAGCACTCGTCGCGCGCACCGACGCCAGAGCACCGGGTCTTCGTTGACCGTCAGGTCTGAGGTAGGGTGACGACCCCGCCGAGGTCGATGGGCTTGCAGGTCCGCTCGCGCTCCGCTGCTTCGGGCTGTCGTGAGGCGAAACAGGGGTTTGAGAGCGAGTTGTCGGAGCTGATGACGGGAAGTTGATCGGGTATGTGGTCAATGACTCGCCGCTCGAGTGGAGGAGGTAACTAGACTCTCCACCTGAAGTGACGCCGACGTCGCCAATACCGGGAAGTTCCAAGGTGGCGACGCACTTGTAGCCCGGGACATTCAGCATGACGACTCGGGTCACGTCGCCGTTCGGACTCGGCCATGGGCTCGGCCAGGGCTCTCCATGTGCGATCAGTAAGGTACCTTCCTCACGGACAGCGAGGTGGACTCCCCGCCAGAGCCAGCTGTGGGTGAGTTTCGGCAGTTTGCCGTCGACAGACACAAAGTCGAGGCTCGTTGCCGACACCGGGTCCAGCGTCTGGAGCGAGATGATGTCGAGCAGACCCACGTCTCGGAGCACCACAAGACATCCCACATCCTCCATCACGGCAACGTCGATTACTGTGCCTCGCTCGGGATTTGGCAGAACAACGCGGACTGGCGGCTTGGCGTCGTCGCCGCGCCGAGGGGTGGGGCATGAGGACGAGCTGCTGTCCTTGCCACCGCCCTCCTTCCCCGCTCTTGAAGCGATGACGGCCAGATCGTCCTTCTCCTTAACGTCCTCAGCCTCCTCTTTTGCCATCTCAGCCTCCACCGCCATCTCGTCCTTCTTCCATTGCGTTTTGGCCGCGAGGTCATCGTCCTCCTTCTTACCCCACAACCCAGATAACCGATGCGTGATGCCGGTGCCGGTCGAGTCGGCTTTGCTAGTGTTGGAGGCAGAGGAACGGGGCGTTTCGTCTCCTCGTGTGGACGAGTCACGACTGGAAACTTGGATTCCGCGCCGAGTCAGGCCGGCTAGTCCGAGGCCAAGACTCGACCGCTCGTCTGATTCGACCTGCTCGCGCAGATAGTCCCGCAGGTCGGCACGGTCCGACACGGAGTTGCGATGGGCATGAGTATCGGGAGGGGCGGGCGCAGCGGTGGCATCGGAAACGGAGGTGAGTGTTGGCGAAGTGAGGGACAGCGACGCTCGTGGGGTGGAGGATGATGGGCTGAACGGTCTTCGAGACCCGGACAAGATGGAGGAGGCGGATGATGTTGCGCGCGGCCGTCCAGTCGGCTGAGACGATGAAGAGTAAGCTTCCGGTAGCGAGAGGTCGGGGACCAGACTGCCGGGGGGACCAACGCAAGATGTGGTTACCCAGACGGTGTTGTCTTCACAGGCGAGGGCGACCTGGCGTGTCGATCCTGCCGACCAGGCAGCTACCTTCACCGGCCGAGCCTGCAAAGGACCTCCCACCTGCACATCGGGCAGAAAGGGTAGAATCGGCGGGGGTGGCCGAGTCATGAAATGTGGAGAGTGGATATCGTGAGGTGTGAAGTGATAATGCCGGTCGTCAAGAGGGATCGAGGGCGATCGGATGGGGTCGGTATGCGCCGCGTGAGTGACAGGGAGGGATGATGTCAGGGCGCCAAAACCATCCTACGTAGCGACCCCATCACGATTCGAACTCAGCATCGGAATGGTCTGAAAGTTGGCTGCCCCACACGTACGAGGGGGAGAGTGGCAAAGCGGGTGCACATAAGGTGCATTCGCAACGGGCATTGCGGCGGCTTTGACTGTATTCATCACTTCTACGGTTCTTTACGGTGCTTGAAACTAGATGGCAAGGTCGCGAGCGAGCTGCTGCATGCGCTCGCCCCTGGCGCACTCCTCCTGCTTCTCCTGGCAGATCTGCCAGCCCATAGTGTTCAGGACGTCGATGAGGATCTGCCTGTCTGTGCAGCAGTCCATTCCCTCCGCCTTCACTCGGTTGCAAAGCTCGAGCCCGAGACCGCAGTCTCCGAGGTCGCCACCTCCGTGCTGGGCAACTGCAGCGGATGCGGCGGCGAGAGCGGCGAGGATACCGAAGAAGTTCATGTTGTTGTGGTTGATGTGGTTGTGGAAGGGTGGCGGGTGAAGGTGTGTCTGTGATTCGATCGGATGCGACTCTGAGGAGATGGAAGAGTTCGTTGCTGAAGTGCTATTTAGTTGGCTGTTCTGGCTTCAAAAAGAGAGTGCGAGGCGTCGTCTTATATACCTTTCCTTCGACCTCTTGATGGCAGTCGAGTGCCACATTTGGAGTCCCTCAACCGGAGCGGGTGGCGGCCATGCTCTCGATGGCCGTCCTCAATGCCCCTCGACAACGTCTAGACCTCGGAGCTGGCCATCATTTCAGGGAGTATCAGGGAGGGCATCTCGATCTTACGAGCGGGGCCTTCCGTAGCATATTCGTTTCAGAGCGGCGTTCGAGGCAAAGGATGAGCCCACATGATCCTCGAGCAGCGGGCTTGATTGGAACGTTAAAGCCAACGTTGCCCATGGCAGAGCGTCACTTCGCTGCCGCGGGTGCATGACGGACTCAAGGACGTTTGCTCCCTGGAGTCCTGTGGGTGAGCACCTCCGAAGTGCCGGCGCCGAAGTCCATTCACCGGACCGGTCACCCGAGAGTGCAATATCAAGGTCAGTTTGATGATAACGGGATGGCGGTGCACGCTCTCCTGTTCCGGTTTGAGTTTTTCTCTCATCATCTCGGCGGCAAATCTGTATTCCAAATGTCTGTAGCTCTGTGATTCTTTCCCCGGGTGTGGTGGATGTGAGCAGGGGGGCCACGGCATAAGCGGCGGGGAGACGTAGCTGCGGAGCGGCGCACAGCATCACAGCATGAACGACACCGGACGGAGTGCGGTGTCGTAGTCAAGTCGTGGGGTCAGATGATGGACCACGAAACCTTATCGGTGGCGTCCTTCCGGATTTGGCGGATGGTCAGTCGGTCCTCGAGCAGTGTCGGGCAGATCATGCACTCAAGTTTTCTGTCTGCGTCTGGATCATGCATTGCTATCACCTCTGATAGGAGCTGTGCATGCTGTACAGGATTCTAGCCGAAGCTCCGTTAAGGGCTGCGCAACGGACGGCGTCTCTACTGAGCTCCAGTCTTGTGCGCCTTCAGCTTCTTGAGCAAGTTCTTACGCCTCTGGTACTCCTCCCAGCTCTGAACGCCGTGGTCTTGCTCCCAGAGGCCGTACCAGATATCTCCGGTTGTGGCAACGATGATCATGAGGTCGTCAATCTTCTGGCAGCAGCCGAGGCCGAAGGTCTTGACTTCCGTACAGAGGTCAGCGCCCAGCCCGCAGTCGGTCGGTTGATCGTTTCGGGCGGCGAGAGGGGAGGGTAGGCCGAAGGCGGAGGAGGCGAGGGCGAGAGCGACAAGGGCGGTGAACTTCATTGTGCTGGTTGATGGTCTTGGAGGTAGAAGTGGTCGCGCGGTGAAGAGAAAACTCGGTGTGCCGGTGCAGGCTTGGTCGATTGCTTGGGAGATACCTCTATATACACTCCCTTTATATCATTCAGCACGCGGCACTTCAATGCACGACACTCACATTCTCTGTAGCACTAGATGCCCGCCAGCTGGCTCGAGTCCCCAGAGCATGTCGCCGAAGGGATACAAAGCGTAGTGGGATGGAAGTTCTCCGGTGGGATATGACTGAGCGAGATTGGGTGAAAGCTTAACCGCCCCATTCGAGAAGTGATCAGAGTCGTACATCAGTCGATGGACCCATGTCACGCTCGGCAGCTTCCCACCCCGCGGGCTCACCTCTAGAGGGAAGACGGCCCCCGAAGTTATCGAACCCGGTGTTGGAAGTGCGTTGTATAAGAGAGGTGGACGCGCGCAAACCCGTGCGGTAGGAGCCTCTGCGGTTAAGCTCTCGAGATAATCGATCGTCATTCCGTGCAATGCCATTCCCACAACCCACTGACCCATTGAAGTCCGTTTTGGGAATGTGTACCCGCATACCGACAGGCGGTTAAGCATATTGCTCGCCAACATTGTGCGTCCACCTGCTCGGATGGCACTTTGGGTTTAGTTAGCGTGCGTCACCCGCTGACGTTGATGAGGCAGCGGACCTCACGTCCTGATCTATCCCACCGAATTGTTTGCGGAAGCCCTAACTGATCCGTTCCTGCTCCGTCATAAGCTCCGCGGCGTCAGCCAGTGGCGTCGGAGTCGGTGACGGCACGTCACGCCGAAAGCACACTTGGCCAGCGTCGTAACGAACCAAGCTCGCACATGGTGCTTCTCCTCCGGTGGCCTGGCTAGAGCGCGGTCACAAGACGCCGCGCCAACGCCAGCCAGAGGCCTGGTACCTCGAAACCTTCTCTGGAGTAGCCGTTCACATGGTGGGCAGATGCCGAAGCAGTGCTGGTTCGCCCTCTGACAGGCTGGTCCGTCATGTCTTGAGCAACATTATGGACCCACTGAAGAAGTTCTCTGCGGCATCACTCCGGAGCTTCAGTCATGGTCGTAAGTCATCTTCGTTTTGTAAGATCAGCAGGTGTCTTCGAGTCGACAAGAAGGTCTTCCTGCTCCGTGTGTGACGTCGGTGCCCATGCGGGTCAGTCGCCTTCCAGCGGAGGTAAGGACCGCGAGCTGATTCGTCGGCCCGGATTCGAATGCATCGATGATAGACTCTGCGGGCATCCCGAAACCGTCGCAACATCAAGACAGTGGAAAGCTGGACGATGTTTCTTGCCTGTGCTTGCATGCTGAGCGGTCAAGAGCGTATGTTCGAGGGGGGCGCCAAAAGTCGGCACGACCATGAATCGAACAGTGCCAGGCGTCGGGCCCCGCAGCCGGCAACGTGCGCGTGCCTGACACAGTCCGGACGGGCATAACCGACTCGCGCTGGCCATGACCTACGGGCTCGGGCCAGGGTTGAGTCTGAGTCGGCTCGCTTTCGAGCTCGGACAACGTTGACGTTGCCGCGCCGTCCTTCATAACAAACCAGCTCCGTCACTTACCTCCCTCATACCCTCTAGACACGACCACATGACTCACCTCGATCCTCAGGCTCTCGACGAGCTTGCGCGCCGCGATGTCGCTGAACCGATAAGCGGCGATGAGCTCAAGGTCGCCCTTTCTCCCCACCCTTCGTCGACGGCGGACTGATCAACTTGCGTGACCTCGGCCTCGTACCCAACTGCCCCATTCCCGCGGGAAAGTTCTTCCGCTGCGGTCAGATCATGGAGACCAACCAGTCGAACAAGTGGATCCGTGATCACATCAAGGTCATTGTCGACCTTCGCAAGGCTGGTGAACGCAAGAGGAACCCGGACCCCGAAATTGAAGGAGTCGAGAACATCTGGTATGACCCTGAGCAGGACGGCTGGAAGGCGCAGAATCTTCTGATCGAGGACTTTGAGCGTGAGAACGGCTCAGCTATCGGCTGGGCGGAGCAGTATATCCTCGTCCTGCGGTACTACCACCGCACCTTCCGCGCGGCCCTCGAGCACATTAGGGACCATCCCGAGGACCCCATGCTGTTCCACTGTTCTGCAGGGCGCGACCGTACCGGCATCTTTGCGTGGATTCTGGAGTATCTCGCCGGAACTCCCGAGCAGGACAGGACGTTCGACTACCTGTTGACCCGTATCGGCATCGAGCCCGCGCGCGTCATGTTCGAGAACCACTTCAAGACCAGTTGGGGCATCACCGATCTTACGAACAAGGGCTATTTGAACGCCATGACGCTTTCGCCGGATTGCTTTGGCTTGGTCACGGAGGAGGTCACCAAGGAGTACGGTGGATGGGACGAGTACTTGGAGAAGAAGCTTGGGTTCTCCAAGGAGGACCTCGACAAGATCAGGGAGAACCTGAAGAAGTAGACTAAACTGTATCCCCGCTGTGTAAAAGAAGCTTAACGAATTCATACGACCCATCATGTTCGGCGACGGCGCTTGCGCACGGCACGCCGGCCGCAGCTGGTGCATCTGACGGCGCATTCGCCGATCTGTGGATTGACTAGTGCCCGACAAGTAAAGCATGCAGCACGTCATGTCCCGCATTCCACCAGTGGCATATGAGTGCTGAATTCATCCGATGGAGAATAACCTCCAGGCTTCTTCATCACCGAGGTCGATCGCAGGCGATCTCTTTATCATTCGCCGCACCATCGCACAATCGCACAATCAGCAGCCATACGTGACCATGTGCTGCGTCGAAGAGTTATCGGCCGGAACCTGGACACGATTTCCAACAGGAGCCCACGATGGCATCGATGATGAACGTGCACTATTTCTGGTCGCCGCCGTCACATTACGGTGGTGCTAAGATGGTAGCAGCGCGTCCCACGCCGAAGCTTGCGGCGCAGGCGCCGGCGAGTCCGCCATGTGGGTTGGATCCCAACGGATATTTAAAAGGCTGTGTCAAAAGTATTGTGGCTGCCTCAAGCTACAAGCAAGCTCCCCACATCACCATGCTCAAGACATCCATCGCCTTCGTCCTGCTGGGTTCGCTCATCAGCGCCGCGCCTACGGCCCTTGACAAGCCCTTGACAGTTCCTCTGTCGCGCAATGAAGTCAAGCCAGCCGCTACGCCTGAGGAAGAAGCGTTCCGCAGCGATGTGTACCTGCTCTCCAAGTGGCCACAGCTGCTTTATCCCGAGGCCCGCTCCAAGCTTAGGGCCAAGGTGCAGCAAGGAGGTGCTGTCACCGAAGAGTGAGTAACCCTGCCACATGAGGCACTAAAGCTGACGCACCCCCAGCCTTGCCAACTTCTTCGACGTGACTTACACCACAGACTTCCAGTTCGGCACCCCTCCGCAGTCCTTCCCCGTCATCGTTGACACGGGCTCCCCGCAGTTCTGGCTGTACTCGGAGAAGTGCAAGTCATGTGGCAAGAGTTACGTGGACACGACCAAATCGTCCACCTACCATTCCACCGGGCGCAACCTTACGCTCAAGTATGGTCAGGGCGATACCTGGGTTTCGGGCACCTGGGGTTCCGACCGCATCGGCTTCGGTGGCATTTTCACCGACAATGCGACTGTGGGCATCATGGATGTGTCCGAGAAGATGAACTTGGAAGAAATTGCTGCCGGAATTGCCGGCTGGAGCTGGCCCACCACCCGTAACGGCACTACGTACGAGCCTCTGCCTTATGTGCAGGCGACCAAGGGCCAGTGGAAAAACAAAGAGTTTGGCATGTATCTCAACCGTCAGGGCTTTGGTGCCCACGCGGCGAATGTCACCTCGAAGCGCGAGAAGGGCGCTCTCACCGTGAACGGTGTCGACCACCAGTTTTTCGACGGCGATCTCGAGTACTTCCCTCGCAAGGAGTTGGACAAACGCGCCGATTTCGCTTGGGGTATCGATCTGGATGGTGTGACAGTCAACGGCAAGTTTTTCGACACCAAGGGCAACGGTGCTGTCCTGGACTCGGGTACCACCCTCATCTACGGCCCCAAAGATGTTGTCATTGAGATCTACAAGCAAATCCCCGATGTCATTGACACGGGCGACGGCATGTTCATTCTGCCAGACTGTACCAAGCATCAGAATGTCTCGTTCCGCTTCGGCGGCAAGGACTTCCCCATCTTCTCACCCGACTTCAGCAGTCTCAGCATCCTTGGGTGCCAGGGCTCTATCACGTACGCGGATAAGCTCGACTTCGGCAACAACTGGCTTATCGGAGATGCTTTCCTTAAGTCCTACTACACTGCTTACAGCTACGACCCCCCTCAGGTCGGTTTCGCCAAGGTCAAGCCCGATCTCTGAGGTCTCTCCGAACACCGCATCCCTGCGCTTGCCCGCTTTCCAGAAGTTCGTGAAAACAAATGAAAAGACGAGAGAAAAGATAAGAGAAAGATGAATTTAGTTTTGCTCCGTTGCAACGAAGCACCCCACTTATGAGTCTGGCAGCAACCTGTGGTCCCCACAGACCTTCCACAACCTCCTGAGGACCGTCCTGTGTTCTTCCGACGGCGTAGGAGCTCAAAAAGTGACCTCTGGCGGGGTCGAACCGCCGACCTTATGCGTAAAACCTCAAGTGTTAAGCATACGCTCTAACCAACTGAGCTAAGTGGCCGTGATTGGTTGCTCCGGCTGGCCCAGGCACACTGCCGCGGCGCCGTCGGTGCGAGTGTCTGCACACCTTTGGGGACCTCAGAGGGTGCTCAGTCCCTTGCTAGAATTCTCAGGCGTGCTGAGCTCATACAGACATTGCAGGGGCCGCTACCGGAAGTGCACAAGGGAGACTAAGGGCCCCGCCCCAGTCAGTGGCGTTCTGGCCGATTTTCGCTATTTCTTCGCAACGCTTCCCGTCGCACGCCCTATCGCGGTGCATGCATCGCTATGCCACGGACTAGACCTTCTTTCCTAGTGACATTATGTGGATGCTTGGAATCCATGATACGTTCAGGTTCTTGTATGTGTGTCGAGCTGGGAGTGGAAACACGGCGTGCGAGCGGTCGTCGAGGGGAGCAGTCCCTCTGTGCCTGCTAAGGTGTGCCTGCTAAGGTGTGCTTGTTAGTGGGTTCTACTGATGCGGCTCCGTTGCGTAGGCGGGTTGTCACCGTCCAGTGTCCTAAGCTGTACATGCGAATACCTAATGTCTATTATCTACGAGCATTGCTCATCGTCTTCGTGTTATGTTGTGTGCCGCTCACGATGGAGTGGGGAAGGAAGTCAGATCTACTGCGGTATGTGTCGGTGTAATCCTCTCGTTTAGCTCAGGGGCCCCACACCTCCCATCAATCTTCAGATCGGAAAGAGGTCCTGGTCCGCGTGGTTCGGAGTTTGGTGAGACACTTGGCCTTCATGGGCTTTCGACGTACTACTCCGTGACACTCCCCGTCGTTCGTGCGCTCCCGTCCTCCGCCGGCACCGGTGATGCTCACTTCCCGCCGCTGGCGGGGGTGACATGCCTGTCCTTGTGGTCTAGGGTCATGTGCTGGCCGTTGAGAGCGATAGAGGGAATGTTCACGGTCTTGAAGATGCGGGGAAGATTATCGGAACTGTGGATGAGAACAGGCGTACCAGTGTAGGATCCAGGAGGGGTCAAAAGCGTGCCGTGGGAAGCGGCAGTGGTTGTGCTGATAGGGCGCAGTTCAGCTACACACGCGGGGTACGCATTCGAGGGCTTCATGTCCAACTCATACAGCAGGTGCGAACCCGCGACTGGCAGAGCGACGTAGTGACCATCCACAGCGGGCTCGGGGATCGGGAAGACGACATTGCGATCGGGTACGGGGTGGTTCATCGCAGAGGCAGGGTTGGCCGTGACGGAGAGGTTGCTGGCGGCAATCCAGGGAACAGGCGTGTGCACCGAGGCACGAGTCGTAGGTGTAGCACGATCCTGAAGGAACGCATTCTCTTTGTTGATTACCTTCGCGAAAACGCAGCAGTGGGGGCACCGAGGGGGACTGGAGATGTTCTTCCGGCAGTTGTCGACGATGTGATACATATGCTCGCGGGAGCAGCACCAGACACTGGCCTCGTTGGTGCGCAGACAGAGGGAATCATCGAGTCCGTGTGACCAGTGGAGGGGATCGGTCGTGCCATACGGGCAGTCGAAGGTCGGCGAGAGGATGCGATAATCGCGGACCGAACGGTTGATGGACACGCCCAGTGCTCCGGTGGTCTTAACCGTCTCCATGATCATGACATAGAAGCAATCGTCATGCGAAGGGTACTTCTCAGATGTCACAGGAATGATAGGGGCGTATGTACTTGCGGTAGACGTAGACGCACGGCGATGGGCAAATCCGGAAGAGCCAACGAGGTCAATGACGTTTTGAAAGAGGGCCGAAGAAACAGAAGAACCAGGCTTTGGGGACGCATTGTCCGTCTGAACGTTCGTGGGGGAGACGAAGGGGGTGGCAGGCTGCTCCTCGAGCTTCGCGAAGAGCCGCCGCACAAACTTGCGGAGGCGCTTGGACATGTCGGCGTTGGTGCCGGTGGTTGAGGACGAGAACTCGAAGCGATGGGGGAGAGGGAAGTTCACGACCGACATGTGTGGGCTTATAACTCATCCCAGGGACGGTGTGATCTGGCTGTCGGCGTCAAGTCAACGGGACACCGACTGTGATGAGGCGAGCAAGTCAGCTGTGCGTCTCGATAAAGTAGGCGATAGGGCGCTCCGCTCGGCCCGTCTGACAAGCATGTCAAGTCTGCAGCACACAGAGCGAGACATCGTCGTAAGCTGAGTGAATGCGCCTTACCCCAGCTTTGACCAGTCAGAGCCCAGAACCACAGCTGGCGGCTGCCGATTGCTGTGCAGGGGCCATGCTCATCATCACAACCAAAAGTGTGGGTGCCTACTAGGTGTGAATATTCAGCAAATCGCCTGATCTCGTCCCAACTCACGTATCCTGCCTTTCGACGTCTTGAGAGGGTCAGGCCACCGGGAAAATCCCTGGACGCAAGATAGCGTGCAGACCGGAGGAGGAGTGGAGGTGTACGTCAGTGTCGTTCTCGCAGTGGTGTCTACCACTGCGCACTTCCCACAGGCTCTCCGAAGCGTGGAGTGGTGCGCAAGGAGCGAGGCTCAGATCTTGCAATGTGTAAGCGCCCTAATTTGTGGTCAAAGCTGTGCAGCAAGAGCCAGTACGTGGTCATTGTGCATTTTGCAGTACAGAGGTGGACACGGTCTGAGGCGAACGCGACGGCATGGTGAACTGAGGGACGGAGATGGCTTCAGAGGTAGGGAGTGCATTGGCTAAGGCGCGCCTAGGTAAACTAGGGTCACAGGTTAAGTCGAACGGATGCGCACGGTCCCGTCATCGTCAACCTCGCCGTGGCTCAT
>BCJJ01000072.1:0-32604 GCA_039545355.1 Trichosporon coremiiforme | reverse complement strand
CCCGCTCATAAGCCTCTTCAATACTCATGATCAGATGACTGGTGGTCCACGGCCAGCAGCTAAGAAGCGCCTCCACGAGATGTCCGATCGCCTTACAAATCAGAAGCCGCCGTTCAAGGCCCTTCAAGCTTTTCGCTATCTGAACCTCATCCTTGCCCCGTTGTTGAAACACCTCTGCAGCCCGCACCGCCTCAGAGATAGGCAAAATCTTCTTGTGTTTCTTCCTCTCTTCGAGGTTCTTCAATGGTGAGCGGTAATTCTTGGGTAGCCAGCCGAAGTGTCGGAGGGTGAGAATCAAGTCGTCGACTATGCGCACGTTAGTCGCTAGCCGTTCCTTCTCCATGTTCTCGATCGTGACCGCGCCTCCAACGTCCCCTGCGGTGACACCAGGTGGGCCCCCAGGAACCCAGTATTTGCCCACACTAAAGACCGTCAGCGAGAAAAGACCTCAGCCTCACGGGTGACGAGCCAACTGCGACTTGTATATTCTCCAAAGCATATCGTCCTCATCATCCGGCCACAGCGACCACAACTTAGCTATTTGAGAATTGTCTTCCTGCCCCAGGTGTTCTTTCTCCAGCAGGGCGGCGTAAGGAGAATGTTGGGCCCCCTCCGCCCCAGTGTACGGAGACATAACTGTGACGAGCGGTATGAAGTGCCACGATGGCTCGTCTGCCCTACTGCCTCCGAAGAACCGCCAGGTGGGGCTTGCAGAGCCTCTGAGATACGCGAAGAACGACATTCTGAGCTCTTTACGTGTCGTCGCTGTACCGTACTCAATAGGGGGCAGAGGAGGGGGGATTGGAGAATAGGACTAGTACGGGTTAGCAAAGCTGACGTCTGGCAACCAGTGTTTATGGGGGCTTCGAAGGTGAGATTTCGACAGGAGCTATTGCACAGGGGAAGAAGATGTCCTCCGCATGTGCCGACCCTATTTACGCCATGAACTGGGAGTATTCACGAATCAACATCGTCTGTGCTACCGGTATGCGGGGAATCGTTGCGTGTTCCAGGGAGGCGTCGGGGTCCCAGCACGGTACAGGATCGTTTCTGAGATGGCTGGTTATACACACATACACACGCCGCACACACCCTCGACCATGACTTTCCTGGCACCAATGTTGTTGTGCAGTCTATTGGACAGGTGGTAATGCGTGCACTACCCGTAGTGAGTGTGGCGAGTCATTAGTTATCCTGACGCATTAGTCTCCTGACGCACGGCGTCCTCTCCATATAGCCATTGGTCTGCTCCTTGGCCACTAAGTCATCAGCTATATCTATCAGTCTCCTTCTCTTGCTCACTCTTCTTCTCCCCTCTCCTCTCCAGCCGTACCCGCAGCCTTGGAACGTGGTTTCTCGTCGTCATTAGTCCATGCCGCACCCCTTCGACGCCACGAGCTTGATAAACCTGAGGGCGTCGCTCTAGTAGAGACTCCTGAGGACGTCAATATGGCCTTGTTCATTGCTATCATCTGTTGCAGCCTGTGGTAGGCTTACATCTGTGAGGCTCGCGTGGAGCGGGCATGCTCTTCAGCCGTCGCTCGATATCATTCGGCGACGGCTTCCCAGAACGCCTCTGTCCCATTATCAGGGAGAGAGCGGGCTTTCGAGGATCCCTTCACGTGATGGCTGATTCCGTAGGTTCTAGAAAACAGGCAGATCAATGTACAGACCGGCTGGCGCCGCGCAGGCGATATGTTCCCTGTCGCAGTGCACGTTCGAACCGGAGCTGCGTTGGTGGTACTTCGCACTGCGTCCGAAAACATGATAAAATAAGCAGAATTACTAATGGAAACAACTGATGTCAAAACGTCTGCTTATTAGAGACGTTGTTAAAAGATTTGACGAAAAAGTGTTGACGGCGCTGATAGCTGATTGCCTAGCTAATGACACGGAACCAGTTAGCATTATCACTCAAACTTCACGTCGGTGCGGTTTCATAGATGAATTCTTCAGATAGCAAATCGTTGGAGAACGCCATTCAATAAAAAGAAGTGTGACAATGAATAACAAAGCCGATTGATAAGAAGGTTTATTGATCCTCCCAATCGCCGGAAATCTTGTTGGTCGGTCGTTCCTTCGAAACTGCACCAGCTGCTGAGAATGTTTAAGGGATTGTACCGTTCTTTCGACTTGCTCGGGTTCGTCTTCGTAAGACGGTTGCTCAATACAAAGCTCGCTCTGAACCTGAAAAGGGGCGAGGCGACAGGGAGACTTAGTACCCAAGCCAGCCAGGGGTAATATCTAACGGGGATTCGACACACGGCACAAACGCCATCGGCCCAGACACGGTGTATGTGCGAGTCGGAACGCAACGATACTGCCGTGAGCACGGTGAGGAGAGCGGCCAGCCAATTGCTTCAAAGCAGTGTGCTTTTTGATGGGTGCATGAGATCGTTCAGTGGGGGTGGCGGCTGCTCACTATGCCCTCTGCGCGTCTCCCCCCAGTCTTCCTCTTCCGCTTCCTCGACCCCCGATCCGAGTTCATCTTCTCCAGGGCGTCTTCTTCCTGTTCCTGTAGCCAGGCCCTCTGCATGGTATAAGCGCCCTTGACGAGGTCAACAAGCTCCGCTCCAGACCTCAGCGTCCAATCCTCCATTGCCTCGTAGTTGAAGCCTTCCAGGATCGTGACGCCACCCAGCCGCTCAACGAGACCGAAGCGGCGACCTTGAAGAACCGCTTCCACGATGACACCCCCACGAGTGTCACACAGCCGACGCTTCCGTCCTCCAGGCTACGAATTGCGGAGCGCAGCACCTCCTCGAGAGTTCTGATTACGTGTTCCTTGGCCGGCTCACCCGAGTCGCCCTCCATCCCGGGAAGGAAGCACAGCTCGAGCTCCGGCGCCTCATCCCCTTCCATACGCTTGCCAGCCTTCTCGATCTGGAACCCGGAGGGACGCTCGGTGCGTCGGTCCAGGGACGTCGCAATAACGATCCGTTCACAGCCACGAGGCACGTGGATGGTATCGATGCCCTTGGCATCGGAGGGCACATAGGGCACAATCAAGGTGGGGACCTTCTGCCTGGTCTTCGACGGCCATGCGTCGAGCTGCCGAATGAACCGTGCAGTTTTCGGGCGAGGGAAAGGCTGTTGCGCTTGGACCCAGCCGAGTGCGAGAGCAGATCGAGGGGTAGGCCGTGCGGCTGGTCGCTCACGACATCGAGAACTAGGATTGATGGGCAGGTTGCCCAATCGCGACACCGCAGAGGACAGAGGCCAGAACGCTGCCGACCGTCGTCGGAGATCACGATGTGCCGGGCAAGACGCTCATCAGCCGCTTGCTTGAGAAAGCGCGACACAAGTCTGAGGCTGAGGAGCATATTAGGCGAGGCGTGCTTGATGACAGAGCGAAGAACACGCTTTTGGTCCTGGAGCGCGAGCCATGCACGGGGAATGCTCTTGACCCGCTTACGCTTCTCGCGGCGGCGAAGCTCGGTCCTCGCTCGCGCAGCGGGCGATTGCGGATGCAGGCGGTCACACGCGTCAAGCTCGGCTTCGCTTAGTTGGAGTTCGCCGCGGGCGATGAGACGCTCCATGGTCCCATATTGCTGCAGAGAGAGTGTGAGGGAACGGGTATCATAAGTTCGTGACACCGATCAAGATCAGCATGGGGAGGGCACTCAGAGATGTCATCAACGCGCTCCTTGCGCAGCGAGAGCACAACATGACTCTGGGCGCTTGGGCGGTGTGGACAATCGAGCAAGGGGGAGTTGTAGGCTCCTGACACACACGCGGAAATCAACTTCAAGCTGACACTGGGGGTGCAGGGGACACCACGCCGTGCCATCCTTGCTCATCTAGATCGCCGACGCGTGGCCTTCGTTCCGTTTCAGCATTCCGGAGCGAGTCCATGCGGTTTGGTTATGAGACGCAGGGGGGAAAGCATGACATTCGCCGACCTGCTGTGAGCTCAAGAGCCGCTGCAACGATTGCACGTGGAGCATCGGTAAACGTTGTGAGTGCGGAGCTCCGAGTGTATTGTAGTGAACGCGATAATGTCGCAGCTTCGGTGTGGAGAGGAGGTGATGACGAGCGGTGTCGGCCGGCGATGACGAATCAGCGGAAGCAAATCGATGTTTCGTCCGTTGGCCGCGGCCGTCAAATGAAATCTTAGCCGCAGCGGGCTCTAGCCGCTTGCAATCACCCGACTGCTGCATCAACGCCATCGTGACTCTTTCCAACGGCGTCTTCTTCTTCACATGCGGTCAACGTGACCAGCAGCCGCCGGCATGTCATGCGTTTGCGGCCCGCAATTGGCTTCTCACGGCTTGAGAAGTGGCCGCCGCCGTCGGCCCGCCGTTCTCTGAAAACGTTTATCAGGTGCCCCTGGTCTCGGCCCTGGTCGCCGCCCGGCCTTCCTTCGACGCCCGCATCAACGGCCGCTCGACGATAGCGAGCTCACCAACTACATCGCTCGCAGAGTTGTCCGAGATCTGCCCAGTTTCCCGAGAAGAAGCGGCATGGTGCGACGTAGCGACGCCGCCCGCGGTCATCATTGGCTTCGGGGAATCGGAGCAGTGGGTCGACGCCAGCCAAAATTAATTCGCCGAGATACGCAACCACTCATTACGGTGGCGACTGACAGAAAGTCGATGACGCGAGAAGCTAGATAAAAGCAATCAACGATGCTCCGGGAGTTCTTTTCGACCCCAGGAGACTCTGACATACCCACTTACCTGCAAACTTTACATCGGAACACATTCCACATCACTTCCTCGCTCATTCCAACGTCTGACCATGACGCAACTACACCCGTTAACGTTCCCCCACGTCTTCGACGCAATCATCGACTCCGCCGCGCCCGAGTCTCTCCCGACGTTGCGCCAAGTGTGTCACTTCTTTCGACACCGGGTCGACAAGCGCCTCGCCTCTCGACTGAGCTACATCCGCCCCGCGTCCGTTAGCAAGCGCGGCACGCTGCGCAGCTCTGTCTGCTCATCTGTCTGGCGGCCATGCTGGCAGCGCTCGCCTGATGTGCGCCTCATCGACTTCAGCTTCGAGCGCAGAAGCCACTCTCTCGACTCTCGTCTCTGGCATGATCGCAAGTCCGCGCCTCGCTATCCGAACCTGAAGCACGCCCGCTTCCTCCGCGCGCCTGCGGCCATGACGCCTGATCCAGAAGAGGACGAGGACATGCGCATGCAGCCGCTGCCGACCGTCATTGTGCCCCGTGTCGCTGGGTGCGACTACGCCAAGCGCCGGAACGGCATGGACACCGTTTTTGTGCACAAGGGCACGAGGCGCGTCATCTTCCCGACTTCTGCGACGGCCTCAGATTCCTTGTGGGAGGCACGCCTCCAGGCTCCCCCTCGCGCGAGCATGGACGTCACTGTGCTCCTGCTGGACCGCCCAGAGCTCCACTCCACCACCCCGACGGAGGTTAAGGAGGGCTCGCCCAAGCTGCCTATGCTCGAGGCTATCATCCGCCAGCTGATGGAGGAACACTACGCCGGCCACCTCTCTGGCGCATCTTTCGTTGGGGTCGAGACTTGGCATGCCTTCGTCCCCTCTCTGTCTGACAAGGCGTGGGACGCCCTCGTCATCCGCCGCATTCGGGAGATTGCCGAGAGGAGCGGGTATGCTGACTTCGACGTCGCGGGATTCATGTCGGTGCTGAAGGTCGTAAGCACGGCCGAGTGGCGTGAGGAGGTTGGAGAAGAGGAGTACGAGCTCGCGGCGAGCGCTTATGAACCGCACCGGGAATGGCTCATTGAGGAGTGCGGATGGGATCCGAAGGCAGTCAAGGCTGAGCCTGCGCTTGAAACGCGGCCGGTCGGGATCCGCCCCTAGAAGAGCATTCCTACACCCAGACTACCATAGACACCATAGATTGCATATAACCTCGTATAATCCCATGTAACATGTATTCCTAGCCGGAAGCCGCCGCCAAACAGTTGCGGAAACACTGTTAATGGGTTCCGGGATTGGTTCATAATGTGTGGGTGTTATGGGAGGGGCGCAAGTGAGGGCGCAATTCAGGTACCGCTAGTCCCACTAGTTTTCAAACACTCAGCCCTGCAACATCCGGATAACCACGCCCCCCCCCATCGATAACGCTTTCCTCCGTCAGCTCTCGCCGCATCGTTGATACTCCTTCCCGGTTTGCACCAAAAAACTATGCAAAAGTGTTGCTCCCCTTTCGGGTTACATCTGCTGCCCCACACGGGCTCGAACCGTGGACCTCGGAGTATGATATCTAATGGTAACAGCTCCACGCGCTAGCCAACTGAGCCATAGGGCACTGGACGATCGTAAGAGAGTCATCCCGCTGATTCCGACTGGCGCGGTGTGATTCCGACTGGCGCGGTGCGGCGGTGTTGGGAATTGTGACCGCTAGACCAAAGGGAGATCGATACCTATTATCACGCTGAGTTGCTAAATGCTACCACGGCGGAGGCAGAAGAACGACACCTTCGTCGATGTTGACGAGACGAGGTGACAAGATGAGAAGTAAGGCAGGCAGTGGTGTACAGGCAGTGGTGTAACCACTTACGTGAGGCCACTCCAGTTTCGGAACAAAGATTAACGTTGTAACATTTCAAGCCTTCAATACATGACGGATATTGTACACGAGCTACCACAAGAGATTAGAGAAGAAGAGACAGCGCAATGGCGGAGAATGTCAGTCCGCCCGCTGCAGAAGCCTTCATGCCGGCGTTCTTGTCGTTCTTGTCGCTAGACTGGCCACTCTTGCCGGCGCCTGTAGCCTGGGGCGCGTGGTCCTTGTCGACAGCGGTCTGATTTCCGGTACCGAGGTCGACAATGGTGTCGTTAGAGTAAGCCTGCCAGTACCAGGGGAACTTGTCTGTTCCCCAAAGGTCCTTCGGACATTCGCGGATCTCGTTCCTCTGGCCAATGTTGTACACGTCGTCCTTGGGCGAGTTCTCGTTCCACTGCGTCCAGTTCAGACCCGCCTTGGTCGGGTCACCGTTCTTGATGAAGCTGGCCCAGGCGCCGTGGATCTGCGAACCCCAGGTCGCGTACTCGTCCTCGGTGTCCTTGTCGGCAGGCTGACTGTTGAATGTGGGGTAGACGTCGTCGCCATGGCACACAACGTTGTTGCCCGAGCAGTAGGTGCCGTTGTCGAAGGTGTACTGGATGCCGCGGTTCCACTCGCCGATCCAGATCTTGCCGCCCTGCCTCGCCCACTCGTGTCCGACGGCGCGGGTCGCGCAACGCCAGACGACGTCCGTGATGCCGACCTCGAGCGCCTCGCGCAGGCCGTCCGAGTTGTTCGGCATGCTGTAGTATCCAGAGTTGATGATGTTGTCGATACGCGTCTGGTTGTGCTCAAACGACTGCAGCGAGATGTTGAACAGCACGTCATTTGCCGAGATGTTGACCTGGGCGACCTCGTCGACCAGGTAGCCCGACTCGTTGCGGGTCGTCGTGATCAGGAGCGGAATCTCGCTGACGTTAAACGCGAGGTTGGAGCTGTTATAGAAGAGTGCGTTGGTAGGATCCTGCGGCAGCGACTTGGTGCCGTACGACGGGCGGTAGACCTCACCGGGCGTCACGCCGATGACCTTCTTCGGCCCGATGCTGTTCACGTGGTTCGAGGCGTTCACGACGAGCTTGACGTCCGCATTCTGCCAGCATACAAAGTCGGTGCAGTTCAGCTGCGCGAGCGTGGTTCCGTTGCCGGCTGTGTTGTTGTACACGAGCTGCTGGAGGGCCTCCGTCTCGTCGGCGCCCTGCGTGCCGATCGTGATCGGATCAGAGTGCATGATGAAACCGCGGTAGAGTCCCTTGGCGGCAGGGGTAGCCCAGAGGGCGCGGGTCATGGAGGCACCGGCGGACTGTCCACCGACGGTGACAGCGGCGGGGTCGCCGCCAGCGGCGGCAATGTTTTCGTGGACGACTTCGAGCGAAGTGACAATGTCGTGGAGAGCATAGTTGGGGTCGCCGCCGGTCGGAGCAACGGGCGGGGGAAGGTGGCCAAGAGTGCCTAGTCGGTACTGGGTGAAGATCACGATGATGTCGTCATTGACGGCCATCGATGTACCGTTCAGGCCCTTGTCGGAAGCCGAGCCCGAGACGTACGAACCGCCATGGATCCTGCCGTCAGCTGCCTTGCACTTGCGTAATCTCCTCCGTAATCGTCTCAGGTCTAAACGGTTAAACCTCCGAGTTCTCCAAAGTTCCCGCGCCTCAGAGAAGACCCCGCCCCCGCACTGGTGGAGCGATCAGGCTGCTTCATACCCGGACAAGACCCGGATCGAAGAGCAATCTTCACTCACCAGAAGAACACGGGCAGCTTAGAGTCTTTCGTGATGTTGGTTGGTGTGTAGATGGTCATGAACTGACAGTCCTCGCTCATCGGCTGGAACTCTGCCTCTGCCGGGGCAAGGCGACTGTCCTCAGCCTGAGCGCACATTGGCGGGAACTTTGCTGCATCGACACCACTGCATGGTCAGCTTCTTGCATCTTCGAGGGCGCTTACGTCTGGTTCTGTGCGTGGACGGGGTACTCCCAGCGCCCGGCCGACGCATAGCGGACGGTGTAGCGGCACGCGCCGCCGTCCTGGAAGCCACTGATGTCGGTGCCGTTCCAGGAGAGGGTGCAGCCATCGCGGCGAGCGAGGTCGGGTGTGGGTGATGCGAGCGCGCCGGCGCCGAGCGCCAGAGCTGCGATGGTCTTCGAGAGCATGGCTGCTGAGACTCGGTGAGGGAGTATCGAGGAGGTGGGCAAAGGACGAGGAAGACGACGCGACCCCCTGGCTATCAGTTCTTATATGCAGGCGCAGAACGGGGACGCATCTCCATCCTGATCCGTGTCACTTGCAAACACGCTCGAGCCGCTCCGACGACTCTGCAATGGGCAGCAGAGTCTCAGAGTCTGATTGAGTTCTCAGGACCCCGAGCCCGATGAATACGCAGCGAGAGTTAAGCTCGAATCCCCCCGATGGCGGACCTAACATCCGGTCCTGGGCCTGCTTCTCCTAAAGGTGTGGTCATTTCGCGGCGCATGCCGTGCGGAATCACCGGCTTGCGCTATGGGCTGTGTCTCGCGGCTTTGTGGCTGCAGCACTGACCAAAGGTGAGAAGCCGCACGATATACCGCAACGAGAACTGAATACGCCCCGCACAGTGCAAGAAGCCCCAGAAATAGACATACCAAGAAAGTGGGCTTGCCCGCAGCTGGCGGATATCTAGGCGCTGGAGTACCCACGGGGACTTGGGCTCTGAGCCTGGGTTCTGTCGGCGCACGCCGACCAGATCGCGGTTCCGAGTACGACAGGTTCCACATCCTCGTATGGCTGAACTCATTCCCCCACCTCCGGTACCTGTTTACGGGCCGTTATTCTGCTGCTCAGCCGAAGTTGCCGCTCGCTGCCCGGCATTTGGTCTCAGTTTGGAGCCCGCCTGGCTGCGCAGAACAGTCAGGGCAGCAGAACATGTAACGAACCGTACCAAGGAAATGAATTACAGCCGATATGGATGAAGCCAAGGAGGCTAGGCGGATATTCGCTATCCGCCCACTGGAACCACCCTCCCCTCCCCACTGCATGGACATTGACTGCGCTCATGTCTCGTTCGGGTGTCAGCTGGCCCGCCGATGTTGTCGGAGTTCATGGCTGATACCGTCCCCAGTTCAAGCCCAGGCACACAAAGCCATCGAGCGATGCCCGAATTCAACTCTAACCTGGAGTGCGCACATCCGCTGTGCCTCTCGGGGTGTGCTCCTCCGAGAGCATGTGCACTGAATTGTCTGTCCCTCAACGTGAACGAACTTCAAATTGGGAAAGAAGATCGAGTTGAACCCAGGACCAACCAACCTAAGCTTGGGCGAGGTTTATCTAATCGGGGTGAAACAGCACGCGAGCCAAGCGGACGGTGACGCTGTGTCATTAAGGCACACTGCGCGGTCCTTGGAAAACGGGTGTCACTGCGAGCGTCCTCTCCCAACTCCCAATGAACGTGCTGTCTTACTGGACACTTGCTGTGAACATATTCCGTTCACGGCAGAGCTTTTGGTGAGCACCGGCCAGGGGGGCCTTGGTCCTTTGTTGAGCTTAACTCGCGAGGGTAAACGCAGCACGACTCTGTAGCGCACCGAGCTGCCCTGCATCGATCTCTAGCCCCTATCACGAGGGCTATCCCGGACCATCGGGAGCCGGATGGTCTACATCCGAACATGACATTCGCAGTCTGTCTTGCGCGATCGCTGGACATCGCGGCTAGCAACTCAGACAGCTCCTTAACATGGCCTTCGCTTGGGCTGTCCGAGACAGACCGGTACACTTCGTTCGTCGCCGACCGCATGTCTCAGAGGGAACGGCGACAGCTCAAGTGAGGGAACTCACTCAAGAGGGTCGAGACAGACTTGCCCGCGTGATCGCTCCACTGTTAGGGAAGAAGGCAATGCGATCGCGATGAACGATGATGAGGTCCGACATTTGCAGGTCGGAGCCCCGCAAACGGCACCTAATCTTCCAGCTCAGTGACTGACGTATCTGGCTGACCTGGACAATGCGCGGTTAGATGCGCAACATCGTTCACTGCGATGAGTTCTGACACGCCTGTGTGGGTGGTTCCACCACTGATGAAATACTGACCGCCAGCTTGCTCGATGCAGCGAGCTTCCCGCCGATCGTCGATGCGATCCTGCAGGAGGCATCTTACTCTTATGACGTATCAGCCCTCCGCCTAGTATGCAAGGACTGGAAGACTCGCATTGACCGCGATCTAGCCCGGCACGTTGAGGTGCGCGACTTCTGGATACAGATCGGCGGTCTGCGTCCTTACTTTCGTGGTCTGTTGGAGCGGGCTGACGTCGGGCTCGCCGCGCGGTCGTGCCTCCGGCCTGGGATCCATTTCGGCCTGTCTAAACCGCTGTACTATTCGCTCGATCTAGGCAGGGACGTCCTTCGCGAGCTCCGTCCGTCATACCTGTACAGGATGGTCGAGGTGCTAGACTACGCTCTGGGGACGGACCACATCCACCCCTCCCTTGGCCTCAAGCTCGTCCAAGGCTTCCCGAACCTTCACACGGTACGACTCAGCAACGTCAACTTCAGCAACTTGCAGTACATCCAGCACGTCGACCGAGTCATCTTCAAGGACCACCCAATGTGGAGAGTCAGAGACAACTCGCCCACCAAGGTCACCTGTACACCGGACTGTACGCGACCACACGTGCGCAAAATCGTTGCAAACGTCAACGTCCCCGACGTGCGTGATACAGTCAGGGGCGGCGGTCCGCTGCCCTTCGACAGGAGCACCGGGCTCGAGGAGGTTGTGCTCATCTTCCACGCTTGGATCATCATCCCCGACGTGTTACGCGAGACAGAGACCGAAGATAGGCAGGACTTGCGGTTCACAGTGCGCGCGATCGCGGCGGCTGCGATGGTGGCCAGTGCGCGCGTCACTGTCGTCAACGCGGAGCAGCGCGACCTGGTGTCGGGTGAGAAGACAGGCAACTTCCCCGACGCCGAGGACCCGGAGGAGGAGCTGGAGTATCTCATCCGCCAGGATCTCAAGCACTTCGGCGTAGGGATGTTCTTCGGGCGGCCAGGACAGTTGCGCTTCCTCTCAACGGAGGAGTATGTTGCTGAGATCGGTCCGCGGGAGTTTGAGATCGAGAGCGGCGTGAGGGTCGGTGAGACCTAACTGTCTGCTGTCGTCCTCGACTATGAGACTACCCGCTGAATTCGACTGTTCAACAGCCTACGCGGATGCATGGGCTGCATACAGACTGCCACACGGCGAAACCCACAAGGGCAAGCCATGTGCAGCGGCCGCAGGACGAGGATGGCGCAGAGGATTAGCATCAGATCCGTCAGCCGCGGCATAGGTGCTCTGCGACAGGCGAGTCCTCCATGCACCTGATGAGCATCCTCATTTACCCATTTACCCTTTCACTCATCGCCTATCAACCCATCAACTCATCAAGCAATCCCCGGACAACATGCCTCAACAACACAAGAGAGCTCGCAGTGATAGCCCTTCAATGTAAGTTTGGAGAGGGAAGCGATTGCTGATCCACAGCCAGATTGATGCCCTCAACTTCCCTCACATCATAGATGGAATCCTCGATCTTGGCGTCCGGGACAATGCTGCTGTTCTCCGCCAAGTTTGCTGAGGATGGAAGCGACGTGTCGACCGGCGGCTCACGTCACACGTCTGGATCTCCGAAATCATCGTGGACGCCCGAAAGTGGGACGACGACGCTTGGGCACTCACTACAGCTCGCCCACCCCACATGCTGCTGTCCATGGCATCGCTTCCCATCGAGTACGCTCTCAAAACGGGGCGTGATGTGCTAGAGCATTTGCCAGGTAACATGCGGGAGGCGATTAGCGTGGTAGACGTTCGCTACCCCATGGGAAGCAACCCAGAGTTCCTTCGGTTCATTGACGCGTTGCCGAGTCCTCAGACGGTCAGACTGGAAGCTGGGACAGTGCTCCGCCACGTCGAGAGACTGTCGCACGCCGAGCGTATCGTCGTAAGCGACCCCATCGACCAGCCGCAGGGGACAGCGTCCTGGTCCGTGTGCAGGAAGGCAACCTGCACACGACAACTCACGACGAAGCTTGTCATCAACATGTCCAGGCCAGGTTGGGAGCTCTGCCACGCCGGTTCTCTGATCAGCAGGCTGCCACCGCAGGAGGTTGTCATCATCCTGCACCCGTGAAACGTACTCCCATACCTCATGAGATTCGATCACCTTACAAACGCAGCAGTCATAGCCGCCTCAGACCCTCAGTGCCGGGAGCACGGTCACGATCGTGAACGTGGAGCACCTCGATCTGCACACCGGCTTCCCAGTTGGCAGCTTCGCACCATACCCATGGCACGCTGCAGCTAGGTTTGCTGAGATTGTAGGTCTCAAAACCCCGACCTACGTCGGGAAGATTGGCTGGCGCGAGTTCGAGATCGAAGCGTGCCTTCGGTGTCCCACCGTGCAGGTCGTCATGAGGGGCGACTTGGCTCACAGACGCTGGTGAGTGAGAAGTGGGCTAAGATTACACGTTGGTACATCTCTTTGTACACGGTGAATGCAAACTCTAGTTCTCCTTCTGCTTCTTGTTCGCTCCCTCCTTGGCCGCTTCGCGTTCCCGCTTACGCGCAAGGAAACGCTCGCGCGCATCCTGTCTCCTCTTCTCTGCCTCGCCGTCTGCACCCTCTCTCCTCCGGCGCGCGCGCTCCTCGGCCTCCTCCTGTTCCTGCCTCTCGCGGGCACGGCGGCGCTCCTCCTGCTCGCGCACCTGCTCGGCGAGTCGACGGCGCTCGCGCTCCATGCGCTCCTTGTAGCTGGCGGCAGTGCCGACGGCACGAGAGACGTACGGCTGGTCGGTCTCCGTCGGCTTTGAGCGCTGACCAGAGAGGAGAGACGACGGCGCAGGTGATGGCTTCTTGGTGATGTTCAGGCCCGCCTTCAGCAGCGTTCGCTTGTCGACCACCTCGCCGTCGTCGTTCACCTCGACGGCTTTGCCGCTCGCTTTGCCTGCCTCAGCGGCAGCCGCCGCCTTCATCTCCCGCGCCAGCATTGGGTCGTACTCCTCTTCTTCGTCGGCTTCGTCCTCGTCCCGCTTAGTCGGTGGCCGAATGGCAAGCGATGGTCCAGATGGAAGCGACGGGCCAACAACGCGCCCTGAAGCGGCAGCCATGGCAGCCGAGTGCTTCGCTTCGTCGCTGTCCAGCATTGACTTGTACAGCGTCGTAAGTCCTGGTCCCTTGTTCGACCTCTTCAGCGCCTCTGCAGGGGTTAGCTATCGCCATAATAAGGCAGCTGCGGAGACTCACCTTCGCGCGCCTTTTCCTCCTCTTCAGCCTTGCGGACCTCCTCCATCTGCTTCTTGTACGCCTCAGTGACGAACTTTTCCTTGTCCTCGAACTCGTCGCCCTCCTTCTCGCGTTCCCGCTGGAGCATCTTCTCTTCGGCGCGGAGGCGGTCGAGTTTTCGCGTCTGCGCAGCGGCGAGGAAGCTCTCAATATACTTCGGTTTCGTCTTGTCCTCGCTGGCTGCCTTGGCCTCCTCCACTCGTCGCTCCGCCGCCTTCATCGTGTCGTATACGCCGTCGTAGTCAAAGACGCTCGAATCAAGGGCCAGAGCAGCTTCCTGCGCCTTCCGCTCGGCGCGCGACAGAAGCGCGGGCTTTTCAGCGGCAGCCTTGCGTTCCGGAGGTTCGTGGAGGTTCGGCTTCGCCTTGCCCTTCGTCTTCTTCAGCCCGCCAGAGCTTGTCGATGGCCCGCCGAGCGTATCCGGGGCATCGTCGTCATCGCCGTCATCGTCGAAGGCGAGCTTTGGCTTGGCCGACTTGGGCGGTCCGCCTTTCGCCTTCGCCATGAGGAGCTCCATGTTCGAGGGCGTCTTGCCCAGCGAGATCGAGATGCCGGACATGTTGCACGGATTGTGATGTGGATTGCGGTTGATCGGGCTTGAAAACAAACGAGGGTCGCTTCATTGCTAGGGATTCGAGACTTTGGGTGGCAAAGTGGAGGTGATTAGCGGGAGCAATTTCACAATAGGGCGAGGAAGATAATTCGGCGAATACATCGGGTTCTAATCGGTGAGTCCCCGATAACGTCATCGCGGGGCGTTCTGTCCACATGTCTCTTGCTCCTTGACGACCGCCCAGCGACGCGCGTCCGACGCCCAACCCACACCAGATTGCCGCAACCTAAAGGACCTAGAGGCTGAACGCTGTAGACGTATCTTCTCATTATCCTCATCACCACACTGCTCGAAGCTATGCGCTGGCTTCCCATCCTGCTGGCGCTGGTGGCGACCCAGGTCGCCGCCGACCAGGACCAGGCTGCCTTCAGCAACGACCATACGGCACAGCCCATCGATGCCGCCGAAGTGCGGCCCAAGCGAGTCGCCATCATCGGCGCAGGTGCTTCCGGTGCCGCTGCCGCCATGTTCATCAGCCGGGCGGCGCGGGAGGCCGAACAGCAGCGAGGCATGAAGAAGGGAGAGCTCCTCGGAGACCTCGTCGTCTATGAGAAGAGCGACTACGTCGGCGGGCGTGAGTTGGCCGCTCTGGATTCGAACTGACACCTCAGGAAGCACTGTGGTCCATCCGCATGGCGACAAGCAGCTGCCGCACGTCGAGCTCGGTGCGAGCATCTTCGTATCCGCAAACAAGCACCTCGTCGATGCTGCCAAGGTGAGTCCAGCTTGCAATCTCGTGGGATATAGCTGACGCTGCAGCGCTACAATCTGACCATGGCGAACCCCGGCTTCGCCGAAGACGGTACCGGAATTTGGGACGGTTCCGTGTTCCTGTTCCAGACGTCTGCGGAGAAGTCGCGCACTGCGGGGTGGTGGGATACGCTCGCCGCTCTGCGACGCTACGGGCCTCTGTCGCCTTGGTACCAGAAGCGCAACGTTGACAAGCTGAAGAGCAAGTTTGCGAATCTGTACGACGCGAACTGGGTCGCCGCCCGCGGCGTTGTGAACTCTGTCTCCGAGTTTGCCGACTCTGCGGGGCTTGGTATGAGCTATACTTCGCGCAGTGGCGAGGACTGGGCACTGAACGAGGTCGGCGTCAATGTCCGCTGGATGAGCGAGGTCATGGAGGGCACGACCCGGGTCAACGTGAGCTTACGGCTTGTAGGACACAGCTGACATTCAGTATGCGCAGGACATGATCGACATCCACGCGCTCGGCGCTGCTGTTGGATTGGCAGCCGGCGGTGCGGCGTCAATTGCCGAAGGCAACTACAAGCTCTTCGAGGGCATGATCAAGGAGAGCGGCGCCGAGCTGCGCCTGAACACGGTTGCTGAGGAAATCAAACTCGACGCACGCCGTGGTCTCACTGTGACTACGAACAGCAGCGAGGACGCATACGACCAGGTCTTCTTCGCCGCGCCTTGGCATCTTTCTCCAGTCAGCAAGGAGCTGGAAGCTCACTTTGACGTTCCCATCCCGTAAGCTGAGATCCTCTACCGTGGAGCTGACTTTCAAGGCGCCAGGACTATGTCAATCTTCATGTCACGCTCTTGACAACGACGGAGCGCACCCCGTCACCCGCCTATTTCGGCCTGTCCGATAATGCCTCCGTGCCGACTACGATTCTGACCTCGAACTATTACCACCGCACCGGACGCACGCTAGCTCCGCGATTCAACTCGCTCTCATACCACAGCGAGACGTACCCTGGGTCGGGAGAGTGGGTTGTGAAGCTCTTCTCGCGCGAGAAGATCTCAAACAAGGACCTGGAGGACATCTTCGGCTCGGCGCCGACATGGGTATACCGCAAGCTCTGGCAGAGCTACCCCGAGCTCCGCCCGGGTCCCAATTACGCACCCGTCGCACCTGTCAAGGGCTTGGAGTACCTCGCCGCTCAGGAGGTCTGGGTCTCTACGTGAGTTCAGACTACCGCCGTCCAAACTGACGACAGAATGGAGACTCAGACTATCTCAGCCCGCGAAGCCGTTGCCCGGGTTGTAAACGACTGGTGGGACCTCAGCCCCGGCGAGTGTGGCAAGACCTCGTGGGACTATACGTGCCCCGAGGCTGATGGAACTTAGGAAGCTCCGGACGAGCTCTGATCCTCTTTGTTGTACATAGCCCTGTTTATCTCACGTTTCCATGTCACCGTTGCGCACCCGGAAAGAAGAGAAATAAGACGGTCCAGTGAGCTGCTACACCATGCAACAGTGATGAACACGCTGCGGTTCCAGGGACCACGAGCTGGCCGCCACAGGTGAGAGGTGATTTGGTGGACACGCTAATGTGATATCGGGTGTTCGCTGTGTGCACCTTCGCGCGCATCGCGCCCAGCGCCGGCACTGCGCCCTCTGCCTCCACATACCCAGTCTACTCATCCACACCTCGACACTGGTGTCATCGTCTTTTCTTCCCTCCTCTCAATCCCTCATTCCCTCTTTCATCTCCTATCGACACATCCGCCGCCTCACAATGGCTCCGAACACCCGCAGCAGCAAACGCAGAAGGCTTTGTCCACCCCCAACTCCTGACTCACCTGCCCTGGCTGGGTCTTCAACCATCGAGCGCCTCCCCATTGAAGTACTTTGCAGGTAACTTGAGCGCAACTGACACCAGATACTCCACCATGTACACTTCATATGCCCCAGCCGCCTGCCTGAGTGCTCGAAGACGCTCCTGCACTACTTCTCTCCGCCGAACCTGCCTCTGCACCTTACCATCGAGCACGTCCTTACCTCGCCTTCCTTCCACTCGCAGACTTCCAACGCAGACCGCACCATCTGGTTCCTGCAACGGGCGTACCTGCGCACCGAGGAATTCGTCACCGCTTTCGTGCGTGCGGCGTATCTGGAGCCCGGGGCGCCATACGAAGAGGAGCTGCTGTCGCAACCCTTCTTCGACCCGTCGCACTTCTTCTTGGCGGAGCCTGCCACGCTGTCGGACGAACTCGTTCACTTCATCTACCACCACTATCCGACGGACAGCTACAAGCTGGCGCGAGCAGCGGTGCAGGATCTGGCGGAGGGGCGTGTCGCTCGCGCCGAGCAATTGTTCGCCGTCGGCGCCGTGCCTAACCTTGCACCCTCCGAGCTCTTCCACGCCGCCACACACGCCGAGACCAAGGGTATTCCCGGGGTGTCGAGGACGTATCCCTCGGAGCGGCTGCTGGCATGGAAGAACAGGGAAGTTGAACGCTCCGTGTGCATCTGCGGGTTCGATGCCGCAAAGGCTGCCTCGCGCCTGCTGGCGAAGAGCGTGCTGACAATGGGCACCTACAGCGATGGTGGCGTCGGCAGTGCACACCGCCCAGCGCATGCAGTAGGACAACTTCAGCGCAGGCTTCAGGAGCCTACCGAGGTCCCGTCGGAGGACCAGAGGAACATGCGCCTCTTCCTGACCATGACGGAGGAGACAGAGATTGCTATGGACAAGATCTCGTTTGGACCTTGCAAGGACTTGGAGTACTGGATGATGCCGTTCAACGGTACAGTTGGCAAGTACAGCCACCCCCTCTCTGAGGTTCTGGAGATCCTCCAGCGCCGTGCAAATGTATGCCTGTGCCAGCACGCAGACAAGGTAACGCGCGAGTTCCTGGTCGCGTTCGTCCTCGACCTGAGGCGCCGCTTGTTGTGAAGAATCAGTGTGGGTGGAGAGTCAGTGATGTGCCTGTGTCATGACTTAGCCTCAGCTGGATTGTAGCCGAAATGCATAGTGTCATATTAGGTAACGACGTTAGTGTGGAATGAGCGGAAGTCGTTGTTTGGTGATTGTGGTGATGGGCGACCGACGTCACATCCTGGTTGCTCGGTGTTGGCTGTTCAGTGGCGGTGGAAAAGTGGTCGGCCCCACTGCCCACCACAATCATCCAAGGGTGAACAGCAGGCAGCGCATATCGCAAAGGTGACTGCGACCAAAGAAGAAGAGTAGTAAGCGCGGTAGATTCTCAACTGGTCTGGTGAGTTGATCGCTCGAAGAGATGGCTGCGGTCGCGGTGTCCCGTGGACCTGTCGCCACGCGGTACCGTGGTACAATCTGCGCCCTCCGCGGACTCGACCGTTCGCGTTTGAACAACGGGCTCAGTCAATCCTTGTCCAGGAACCTCTAAACACTCAACTCACTCACTGCACTCACTTGTACTCGCTTCACTTTGCTCGTCCAGTCAACTCGTGCCTCGTTTGCACCCGTGCACACGCCATGTCTGCAAACTGCGATCTTTCCTCCAACAGCGTTGACAAACAACATCTGTCTTCCTCACCTCCTTGCACCATTGCTCAGAGGACTTCACTTTTTCCCTCCTTTTGCATATGCCTCGCCCCAGATCCTCCCTCAAGCGCAATGACTCTCGCATCGTTCGGATCCCTACGCCTCTCCCACCTGCTCAACCACTCCCGCCACCCGTCCGCGGCAAGTCAAAGCTCGAGCAGCTACCCCTCGAGGTGAGTCACCCTCCTCCCCTATTCATCTGCTGAGAGCTGTTGTCTTAGCTGACTTCAGCTCCTGATGGAGATCCACTTCATGCTGCCCTCCAAGCTGCCCGTGCTGTCCAAGACGCTCCTGTCCCTGTTCACCCCACCGGCACTCTCGCTGCGCCAATGCTTCGCCTACTTCCTCTCCACCCGCTCCTTCAGGAGATGTAAGGACAACGACGAGCGAGCCGAGTGGTTTTTTACACTTCCCGCATTTCTTCAGACACGCGATGCACTGCTCTTCTTCCTGCACGAGCTGTACTTCCGCCCCGGTGCCCCGTTCGCCTTCACGCTCGCCTTCCAGGCACCGTTCGATCCCTGGCTCGTCGTCTTCAGTGACAGCCTGCTGCCTGCACCCTCGATGCTGCACTTTGTCTACCACCACCTGCCCACGAGTCAATTCCACGCCTGTCAGGCTGTCTGGGCACTGCTACAGGCCGGGGAGTGGGAGTACGCAAAGGTGTTCCTCCAGTGCGGGGCCGACCCGAATGCCTTGACAAGGCGAGCACTCAACGGCCAGTGGTGCTTCCCCGACTCCTGCGTGCAGGGGGTTGCCTCGCACCTGCATCACCGGGCTGAAAACTGGCCTGTCATCAAGACCGCCTCCCGCACGCGCTGCAACTGCGGACACGAGTGCCGCGCGCAACCCGCCGGCCCAGCGCAGACCGAGATCCTCGCCGTCCTAACGACGTGCCGGCGCCGCCTCTCGAAGGGCGCAACGGAGCGTTTCGCGCCAGCCCCCGACTCGCGCGTGAACGAGATGAAGGAGCTCGCCCCGTCCAGCTGGAAGATCAACCTGCACGACTTCATGCTGCCCCACAACGGCACGGTCGGCCGCATCCCCACCCCCTACGCCGCGACGGGCCGCACGCTCGTCACCTACTCGACGTCGAGGCACCGGAACAACCTCGCCGCCAAGTTTGTCGACGAGTACCTCGACACACTGTTTAAGACGTTTGGAGAGATGTACACGCCCCCGAAGCAGGCTCCCATCCTGCAGTAGATTGGCCAAGGCTTCTCCATCACGCCCCTCAAAAGACAATCCAGTTCCCTCTCAGCTATGCACCAGCACACAGCAAGCAGCAAGCAGCAAGCAGCGACACACACTCAACACAACACAGCCAGAACATGCTCCGGCATACAGCATGTACCAATTCGCAATCGCAGGAGTAGACTGCGTAGAAACGAAATGTGACATAAGACGTTGGGACAATGACGACGTTCAGGGTGGACTGGGGGGCGTTTTGTCACACCCCCTGGATTCGGCACGAGATCACTAACCTCGCTGTCGCGCCGTCAGCAAAGCATCAAGAGCGTGTCCCAAGACAGACCGGGGTATCAGCCACCTCACATCATCACGGCAGTATAACGCCTCAGTACCCCAAACGGAGACGAGGACTGCTCAATGTCGCCTGGGTTTCACGGCCGAGCCGAGCCTCTCCGCTCTCAGCAGACGCTTGCTCCTTTGGCAAGCTGCAAGCCCGTCTTCAATCGCTTCTCGCCGATATGCAAACTCGTGCGCAACTGCCCAACCATCTCACTGCGCTTTCATTGACCCCCTTGGTCTCGAACATTACTCGAGATCGGCTACCGTCGCACCACCGGTGCATCAGGCTCCCACCATTTCTGGATGAGGCTGGCACGAGGGACCGCTAGGAATGGAGAGAAGGGGTCACGTTCTCTTGGAAGGATTATAGGCTGCATAAGGAACTATGTGTTACCGGTTGTGCCCAAACAGGATGGCAGGACGACAAAGGGGGGGATGCGTGAGGAGGTGATCGGGAAAAATGCTGAACAGATGAACAAAAGCGTCCGTTTGGTGGTTTCGAGTCGTCATGTCGTCTCCTCCTGGGTTTTAGTACCTGGAACCGAGGGGAGAGATGCCGAGTGGCTAGAGGGAGTGCTTAGGCGAAGAAAGCGACCGCGGCAAGAACAAGCGCTGCACCGGGCACAAGCTTGCCCGCCCCAGAAGAGGGGGTGGCCGAAGCCGAGCCAGAGGGCTTGGTCGCCGTCGTGGCGTCCTTCTTCGACGCAGAGGGGGAGGCGGTGGCGGAGTCAGAGCCCGACTCGTTGGCCGAGACGCCGGCGTTGACGGCTGCATCGGGGGTAGCCGAGCTGGAGCCCGAGACGGCGAGACGAGAGGGACCGGTCGGCGTAGCGGAGGCAGGACCGGCGGCAGCGCCGGCGCCGCCAGTGGCGAGGGCGCCGTTACCCCAGCCGATGAGGGAGGAGCCGGCGGTCTCGGTCTGGGGAGGGGGGGTGGTCTCTCCGTTGGGCGAGGCGATCTGTATGATTAGCTCGAGTTTATGGTGACAGCTCTGGTAGAGTGAGAGAGTGAGGACAGGAGGTGCTGGAGTGCTGGTGTGCAGGATGCACGGGGCCACGCTTCCATGACTGCGCTGTTGCGCAGCACACCTGTTCCATCACTGCGGATCTCATGATCGTGGCTGTGGCCGAAACTTGGTTCTGTTTCGAGCCAAAAACATCCGACACGCCGTCCTGCCCTGACGCTAGAGGAGTCATGTCGATCGACCGCATGTGCATCGATCTCAAGCAGAAGAAACTCACGGTGAAGCGGGTGGTCCAGGTAGCGGGCTGGAGGTTGGGGCCGTTGTTCGTGCTGCCTGTTAGCTTACCGTTTACGAGCGTGGTCGGAGGGCGAGGCGTCGGTTGATCAATGGGACGGGCGCTGCCCTGAGTCACGGTCAAGGGTTGGACAGCCCCGTTGTCCATCACTGTCCACGGGCACATCTGCTCTCCGGTGCCCGCCGTGGCCACCTCAAAGCTCTACTCACAACTCGAAGAAGTAAATCTGGGAGTAGGGGTTGACGTCGGGCACGGTCCACTCGTACTGGTTGCTCTTGGTCGCGTCGACGCCCTCGGCAACGACAGTGAGGCCCTTCATGACCTGGTTGGCGCCAGTCTTGAGCTGGATCGTCATGTTGGTCCACGTCGCGCCGGCGTCCCACTGGATCTTGATCTTGTCGCCGACCTTGGCGACCGTCTTGCCCGAGGGCTCGTTGGGGGTGACGCCGACTTCGGCGGAGCCGGTCGTCGACGAAGAGCCGGAAGAAGACGCGGAGGGCTCGGCTTCGGTCGCCTCGCCAGCGGGCGAAGGGGCGGCACCCTCAGAGGCAGGGGCGTCGGCGGCACCCTCAGAGACGGCGGGGGCGGCGTCCTCGGCTCCGGCGTCCTGGGAGTAGACGCGCGCGGCGAGGAGGAAAACGGGAAGGAGGGACTTGACGAGCATGATGTTGAAGCGAGCGTTCAGGCGTTCAGAATGAAAGAAGTGAGATGGTGGTATTAAAGAGCGACGAGTGAGGTAAAAGAGCGAAAGATCGTCGGATCGAGATCGACAGAGCAAGAGAGAGAGAGGGCTGGAAAGAGTCGGGCGAGGATGACGAGGTGAAGTGAGGAGGACAATGCAATGATGGGATCGATGGGAGGTTGGGAAGAGAGGCTGAGAGTGGGTTTGTCGAGGGCACCTCTGCTTACGAGTGAGGCCCGAGCGCCCGAGCACCGGACCGCTGGGTCTCTGGAACGAGTTGGCAGGCAGCGCGAGTGCGATGCGGGCGATGCAGGCGATGCGCGGGACCCGTCGAGCGCACGTCTTTCCTTAGCTCCATTGTCTCTCCTCCTGACAGTCGACTAGACTTCCTGACCGTCGACCTGAGTATGGCTTATTCTGGTGCAGCCGGTTGCAGACGCTGCGCCCATCGCGTGCACCGTACGCGCCTGCGTCCACTGATTACCTGAACTCTGGACCGAGCTGGCTACCTGACTAGACCTGACTGACCTGAGCATTGCCCTGAGAGGCCGCGCCTCCCCATTCACTGCAAAGGATCCCACACGTGGCCGCAACGCACACTTTCCTGTGCCTGAACCCGGTATACGAGCGAAAAAGTCAGTCGCGCACTGCCTCAGCTGACGCCCCGCCAAGACGCTCCCGATCGAGCTTGCACGGCCTTGCTCCACACAACACAAAGTTACGAGGTCCTGCGCCCACACCTCACTTGTTCTCACGAGCAGCACAGATGTCTGGCCGCAGTATCGATAGAGTTCACATGAATTCAGAGCATAACATTTCATATCGTCTATGGGGGGCTGGGGACTATTCACGTTTTCAACGAGAAGCAACAGACACGCACATCGTGGAGCTCACACGACGATAACATGGCCGGAGCCGATAGACTGGTGATCTGGTGATGCGACGGCTACTTCAAGATCGAGATCTGGGCTGTGGATCATGTCGCGCTGATCACACAAAGACGTCACCGATGAGCTACTGGCCGTCCTCACGTTGGCTGAGTACCCCCAGCTCCACCCCTCTGTGCAGCGCAGTTATAACACGAGACCCTTTGTTTATATACATTTGCACCGTGGGGCGCGAGACATGCTGAAGTGAGGTGCGGGGGGCTAATACTATGGGAGAAATGCAAATCATGCTGCTGGGAAAAGGGAATTGTGAAATGCCTTGTAGTGTTGTTGTTGGTTGAAATTCTTCTTCGTCGTACATTATTACTCTTCAGGTCGTTCAGGTTACGGAGTGTGCGTCTCCGCAGCACGCCGTTCAGCTCTGCGTCCGCTCCGCTACGAGTGCAGGAAGTTGCACCTGTTGCCGAGCTTGCAATTTCCGTGCATGCGGAAGAACTTGCACGGCTTCTTGGCCTGCGGGCGGCTCCACCGATTGCCCGTGTATCCGGGCGCGTCGCGGTTCCAGCCCGGTTGTTGTTGCTGTTGGTGCTGGTTATGGTTGTTGTAACCCCCATTCCAGCCCGGAGCATGAGTCTGCGACTGCCCCGCACTGGGACCGTACGAGGGTGGATTCTGGTAGTACTGCGCGTTGTAGTCGTACCCCGCGCCGTAGGCAGCGGGAGCGGCCGGCGGCGCAACGGCAGCAGGTAACGCGCCTGTTAAGTTCTTCAGCAGGTCCGAGACACTGTTCTGCGCCTGGTCGCCTGCTGTTCCGGGAGCAGTGGGAGTCACGGCGCTCACGCCGTGCATCTTCCGCGTGCTCGTGTCGGCTGTGACGACGCGGACCGTGGCCTCGATAGGGGTTTGCGGAATGTCGCTCGGGGTGATGTAGCTGATCGGCTGGGAGGAGGATTCCCGCTTCGCCTGCACCTCGGCCTCGGGTGTCGGGGCTGGCGGCTCTTCGCTCTGGCCATGTGCGTAGGCTGGCGTCAGTTCTTGATCGAAATATTGAAACTCACGCTTCGGCTCGTACCACTCGATGACCTCCTCAATGTCGTCGTACACCGGCGATTGGTGCATGAGCTGGCCTTCCTGCGTGTCCAGGTCGTGGACTGACATGCCCTGGACGCCCTCCTGATGGTCAGCGATAGAAGACTCGCATTCACTTACGTCTTGGAGCCAGAACGGGCGCTCCATCTCGTGCGGCTCTTGCTTGAACAGCTTGATCGCCTCGAGCTCGCGACCAGCGCTCGGTGTCTCGTCGACCCAGCGCACGGCATGGCCCTTCTTGTTCAGCTTGACGGTCGGCTTGGCCGGCTGGCGGGGAGGGGGAACGGCGGCGGCCTGCGACGGCCGCGTTGGCGGGGCGGCAGGTTTCGTCATCGGGTCCTCCTTCTTCAGCATCTTCATCGTCGATGCCAGCAGAGAGCTCGTCGCCGGAGCGGGCGCATCCGCCGGACGTTTCGTAAAGTTCGGCAGCTTCGGCTTCGGCTTCGCGGCGGCTGCGGCGCTGTCGGCTTTCGCCCCGAAGAAGGACATGTCCGCACGCCCGGGCACCTTGCTGCCAGACGCGGCGGAGGGTTTGGGAGCCGGCGCCGACTTGGTCGGAACAGCGGGCTTGCTGTCAAGCTTGCGCTTCTTCGTCACTTGCGGTGTGTCGTCCTCCGAATCCGAGTCGAGAGATTTCCGACGGTTCTTAGGGAACAGGACGTCCTTGCAGAAGCTGTCGTACTTCGTGTACGCCTTGCGGATCTGCGCTGCTGTGAAGAGGTTGCCGTCCATGGCCTTGTCGACAGCCTTCTTCGCGAGTCGGCCAATCTTGAAGTCCTCCTGAATGTAGTTCACGGGCATGTCTGTGCGACTAAGAACGTTGAGGATCGGGGCGAGGGAGACCTCCCACTTTTCCGGTTCGCGGATAGAGTTTCTGATCCAGACGCGGAACATCTCAGTGTACCTGTCGCTGTCGCCCATAGAGGCGAGGTACGAGGCGGGCGCATGCTGAGAGAGTTCAGTCATGATGTGGGCGAGCTGCTGTGGCGTGGGTTCGAACGAGGGTGGGAGCTCATTGCCGTCCTTGTCCTCTCGGAACCGCAGGTGCTTGAAGAGGTGCCCTGGCTTGTTCTGCTGCAGGACACCGGGAATGAGCAGCTTGTGGATCTCGCGCATCATCGCCCGGCTCTCTTCTGAGCCGTCATACGTCTTCTCCGTCGCGTTCTTGACGATCGAGGAGGAGTCTGTACGTCCCGAGTTAATGAATCTGTTCACTTCTTGTTCGGAGGCCAACGCCACGGACCCACGTTTTCTTCGGGGGATCAGGACCACTGGGTCTAATCTACGGCGGGAAGGGCCTGGTACGGTGCTGCCATCGATGGGAGGTACACCGACAGCAGGACTGCCGTTCCTGGAGGACTCGCCAGTAAGGGGCGTGCTAGCGCTAGAATCGTAGTACATGTCGACGTCAATGGCGGGCTTGACTTCGACAAGAGGTTTCTCGTCGATCGGAGGTTTCTCGTCAGGCACCTGGGCCTGGGGAGCAGTTGAACCGTTCGCTTGAGGGCTGGACAGATTGAAGTCAATATTGGCATCCCTCATGAGCTCCTGGATCTGAGGCTTGATGTCGACCGACTCCTGGTCGATCTCGATGGGCTCCGCCTTGACTTGTAACGGAGGCGTTGCCTGGGCGCGGGAGGCGGACGGCCCCGCGACGCCGTGCGTCCCGGTGGGGTGCATGCCATATGACATCCCGATGTATTGGGGGTTCAGATGCTGCTGAGGTTGCAGCTGTTGTTGGGTGAGTTGCTGCAGGTGGTTGTAACCGATCGGGTCTGCTGGTCAGCTCCTGCCACAAAGGTACCGCGTGTCTGAGGCACGATCACGTGACCGTGATTTAACGGAGGGGATGATAGGCGGGCATGACCTTCCCTGTCCTGATAGGTGCGCCGCAAGGCGTGTCGCCGCAGACGAGCGCAAAGCATGTGGCAAGCCAAATTTGATCCCGCCGCACCAGTGAGGTGCCTGCAGGTTCCCACGGTGCTTTCGGCGAGGAACTACCCAAGACAGCTTTCCGCACGCAGCCGCTGCGCGCGCTGCAGCCGGTCCACCCGGAGGCTCTGTAGCCGAGGCGATGCTGCAGTGCGGTGTGCGAGTCTGTGTCTCTGCGTTCGTCGACGCGTTCTAATCAGGATCAGGTGCAAGAGGAAGGAAGTCACAAATGGTAATGGCATAATCAACAGCACCTCTCCGAGTGCCGCAGTACTCGCCTGGTCCACAGGCTGGTCAAACATAGCGTCAATAGCGGACTCGTACTCACTGTAAATTCCCTCCGGTGTGTAACTCGGTACTCCTGCAACCGAGACACCGGGTGGGTGCACCGGGTTGAACACTGGTTGTTGGACTTGGACTGGCGGGAGATGCACGGCCTGGTGTGGCTGCGTTTGGAGTTGGTGCTGGTGCTGCAGGGGGTTGAACGCATTGACCTGTTGCAGTGCTTCGATCTCCGTCATGCCCTCAGCGACACAAGTTCGCCAGTGCAACCAATCTTCCGGAGACTGCCCGGGGAGTATTGGGTGGGAGGCAAGCTGTTGCTGGAGCCAGGCGAGCTGTTCCGCGCTTGCGCTGTAAGGCCGGGATATTAAGGTTGACAGGAAAGCGAGGCGATCAATGACGGCAGGCGAGCAGGGGACGAGGCGGTACGCGAACGACAGGGGTGAAAAGGAAGGCGTGTAGCGTTGTTGTTGTTGGGAGGCAGAGGAATGTACGTGTGAGTTGTAATCCCTACAGATGGTTTATGATGCGTACGCGTACTTTCGTAGAGCCTGCAGGGCTGCTTCCATGTGTCGTCCGTCTGAGAATGCTTTGTCCCACCTCAAAGGCCTCTGAAACCTCCAGTCGCCCTCGAGACTCGACTTGCCAGCAAAGAGAAAGAAAAGGTCAAGACAGCTATAAACACGATGGCACGTTCGCCGCACAGATCAGAAGACCCAAAGGTGTGGAGATCCGGACTCAGGACTCTCTCGACACGCTCCAGTGGTTCTTTCCAGGACCGCAGCCACTGTAGAACAGAACAGCACGACGCAGACGATGGGGTCTCGTGTGTCGTGGCTCTTATACTGGTTGGCTCCGGGCTCGACGAACGAGTCAAATGGTTCACGAGAAGATCGGGGTAGATGACAGTGATGATGACAAGAGATCACGGCGGCGACGAGCCTGCTTAGCTGAGTGGTTGGCTGCAACGGCCCCACCTCAGCTCGCTGTGACGGGCGGAATTAGCACGAGTGGCACTTGGAAGATTACGTGAGACCACGTGTGCTATCCCCCGCGGGACGGGTCCGAGCGCTGGCTCGTCCTCACCCTGGCACACTCCCTGGCCACCCACCCACCGCGCCGTTGCCGCCCTTGCCCGATCAATGACGCCGACGTGACCACCTGCACGATCTGGCGCCAAGGTCGAGTCCGCCTCCAAAAGTGCATAGCTCAACCTTCCATCGCTGCAACCCCATCACAACAACGCACGGGCGGCCTCTTCAGCACATTTACACCCGTGTGGAAGAGGACTTGAACCGCCATGTCCTATCCTCCCTCAAACCAGCCCGACACCAGTCCGAGCGACCCCCACGAAGCGTCCTTCGCTCCGACCGTCGCCCAAGAACCCGAAGAGTTTGAGGTCGATCTCAGGTCAGTCGTCATAACCGACCAGCAACTAACCCCGCAGGCGATATGAAGACTTTAGCACAGTCGGTAGGTCCCCAGCTATCTTGTCAGTTGAAGCTGACCTTCAGACTGGATCCAGGACTCGCTCCGCGACCGAAATCCGAAAACGTATCTGCCGAAACCAGGGTCTGTCCTTGAACGACTAGAGAATTTAGAAGGAGCGCCCGGCGCCGTGTGGCGTGGGCTTCGGAGAGCGTTCCGAGAAGGAGAGAGCTACGTCGTGCTGACGCTTGTCGGTGAGTGACACGTTGCCGTTTCAGCTCGTTTCAGCTGTGCTGACAGCCCCAGGTGCGATCATCGGCGTCATCTCGGCGCTCATGTCCATCCTCACGGGATGGCTTGCGGACTACAGGTTGGGGCACTGCACTAACGGTTGGTACCTTGGCCGCAAGTTCTGTTGTCTCGAGATCGCCGAGGACGGACAATGTGACGAGTGGCATGACTGGGGTTCTTTCCCGCCGCTCCCCTGGATGGCGTACACCTTCTTCGCTGTGAGTTGCCACGCGCAGTATTGTAACTGACGGACAGGGTCTGTTCGCCTGGACGGCCGCGTACATGGTGCGCAGCTTTGCTCCCTATGCAGCTGGCTCGGGTATCTCGGAGATCAAATGCATCATCGGTGGCTTCATCATGAAGAGCTATCTCGGCCTTGAGACGTTAGTCATCAAGAGCATGACTCTGGTGAGCTGAACTGTGCTCAGTCAAGCTGACGGCAGCCTCTCTCTATCGGTTCCGGTCTCGCTGTCGGAAAGGAGGGCCCTTCGGTCCATGTCGCTTCCTGTGTCGGAAATGTCGTGGGACGTCTCTTCCCCCGGTACAAGGCTAGCCACAGTGAGTTGCCGGATGTTGCTTCAACTGACCCCAGCCAAAATGCGTGAGCTTCTGACGGCGTCCTGCGCGGCAGGTGTCGCTGTAGCGTTCGGTTCTCCAATCGGCGGCGTACTCTTCTCGATCGAAGAGATGAACCAGACGTTCAGCGTGCGGACCATGTGGCGGAGCTTCGTGTGCGCCCTGGTGGCGACATTCTTCCTTTCCGTAAGCTAGGATGCCGGACTTGTAAGCTAACAGACAGTCGATGGACCCCTTCCGTACGGGCAAGCTCGTTCTGTTCCAGGTCTCCTACGACCGCGACTGGCATTACTTCGAGATCCCCGCGTACATTCTGCTCGGCATCTTTGGCGTAAGCTTCCACACAACTCTCCATCAGCTGACATCAGGGATGCTACGGTGCGCTCGTGTCCAAGTTCAACATCCAGATGGCCGCCTTCCGCCGGAAACACCTCGCGAACCGCGGCGTCGCCGAGGCGGTCACGCTCGCCGTCCTGACGGCAGTGATCAGCTACCTGAACCGCTTCCTGCGCATCGACATGACGGAGATGATGTCGATCCTCTTCCGCGAGTGCGAGGGCGGCGGTGATCACGACGGCCTATGCCAGGCCTCGAGCCAGTGGTCCATGGTCTGGTCGCTGCTGCTCGCCACCGTGCTGCGTATCGGCTTCATCATCATCAGCTACGGCTCCAAGGTCCCCGCCGGTATCTTTGTGCCATCCATGGCTGTCGGAGCTACCTTCGGCCGTGCCGTCGGCATCATCATGAAGGCTATGGAACAGTAAGCTGTCTTCTTCGGGAGAAAAGCTGACAGCAGGTCGTACCCGAACGCCCCCTGGTTTGTTGGCGCATGCAAGCCCGACCAGCCCTGCATCACGCCCGGAACGTATGCCTTCCTCGGCGCCGGCGCCGCGCTCTCCGGCATCACCGGCCTCACCGTTACGGTCGTCGTCATCATGTTCGAGCTGACCGGTGCGCTGACCTACATCCTGCCTACCATGGTGAGCTTGACGCCGCTCCTCGTAGCTAACTCCAGATCGTGATCCTCGTGACCAAGTCCGTCTCAGACCAAGTGGGCAAGGGCGGCATCGCGGACCAGATGATCCGGTTCAACGGCTACCCGTTCCTGGAGAAGGACGACGCCGAATCGGGCGACAAGGGGTTTAACGAGCCCATTGCGCACATTATGCGGAAGGACCTCGTCGTGATCCCCTCGACCGGCCTGCCGCTCTCCGAGCTGCAAAGGCTGGTACAGGGCTCGTCGTTCCAAGGCTTCCCCGTCGTTGCGACGCAGACGGACCGGACCATCATCGGCTTCATCCCCAAGACGGAACTGCGCTTCGCCCTCGACCGCGCGAGGAGGTCTTACTCGCTGTCGCCCGACGCCAACTGCACCTTCAGCGACCGCGAAGCGCCTGCCGGCGGCGTCTCTGGCGACCACGTCGACTTTGGGCAATACGTCGACGAGACGCCCCTCACCGTCTCGCCCAAGATGCCGCTCGAGATTGTGCTCCAGCTCTTCCGCCGCATGGGCCCGCGCGTCATCCTCGTCCAGAGCGAGGGTCAACTCCAGGGCCTGGTGACGATCAAGGACGTGCTCCGGCACGAGGCGACGGAGAAGCACCGCGAGGCAGCCGAGGCGCGGGAACTGCGCGAGCTCCGCCGCGACAGCACCGAGGGATGGGGCGAATGGACGCCGCTTGGCGACACGCAGGGCCCCGTACTCGAGCACGCGCTCGAGAGCGGGCTGAACTGGGCGCAGACGCGGGGTGTCGGTGTCGTCAATGACGTGATTGCGCGTGTGCGCGCCGCTCGGCCGGGAAGTGTGAGCGGTGGCGTAGGCAGTAGAAGTGGATTGGGTATGAGCGGAGACTCGGGGGAGGGGGACAGCTTTACGCAGGACTACAGCTTTGCGATCGGGGACGAGGAGGAGGCGCGCGACGAGCCCCCTCATCCGCACCGCCGAGGCAGCAATGCGAGCCATCAGGACTGATTATGTAGATTGCCTAGACTCATGCGACGTTTTAATGACACCAAAGGCGAACGCGGCAGTGACGAGCCAGCTTCCCACATCCCATTCCTCATCCCACCCATCTCCCATTACAGCATTGAGGCAACAACGAGCGCATAGACAAACGAGTGGCATAGATTAGGTACGTAGAGATCAAAACTACTCGGTCTTCTTGCCCCGGGCGCGCTTGGCCTTGTTCATGGCCACGATGCGCTTGGCGCTCAGGTTCATGATACGCTTCTCGAGCGCGGGGTTCCAGCCAAAGAGCCCAAAGAGCATCTCAATGTGTACGAAGAACGGGGCGGTCACGAGGGCTGAGGGGGTGTCAGCTCTCAGCGTCTTGCTAGCTTTCGTGTTGCTGTCTGTGCTGTGGTTGAGGGCAGGTGACCACCACGTCACTTCTGCGGTGGCCCATGCGGCCAGCCAGACCAGCTGACCAGCTGACAGTGGCTCGACCTGCGGTGGCTCGGCCTACGCCCTCGCATTTCGTACTCACCCTGGGTCAGGTTGTCAAAGAGGGCAGGGGCGCGGCCCTCAAACTTGAAGTGGCCGAGGAACTGCCAGAACCAGCCGTTGAAGTGGACGAAGAGCGCAAAGGGGAGCGCAGACGGCTTGTCCGTGAAGGCCGTCGCGAGCGGGAGCCACTCGGGGTTGTGGTTCGCGAGGTAGCCCGAGGTCAGGTACAGCGCGGCCATGACGGGGATGTAGGTGCCCTGGGCGTCAGCTGAGAAAAAACAAAACGACAACTTCAATCGTGGGTCTGATGTTCTGGTAGATGAGGGAGAGCGGCACTAAGTGAGCTGTCTTAAACAGTCACCAGCCCCGCTTGACCAGGCGTAGGGCAGTCGGCAGGCCTGACGGCCGGCAGGATACTCACGCCGACAAACTCGTCCAGGAAGATGTAGTAGAACTGGAACGCGAACGCGAGCAGCATGCCCACCGACGGGCGGAAGGTGAGTCCCGGCCCGACATCGACATAAGTGAACCCGGGCAGGTTGAGGTATCCGAGGAGAATGAGGGCGGACCACAGGATCTGCGGGATGAAGACAAAGTGGATCGCCTTGTTCATGGGGTTGCTGTGGTAGGACGCGTAGAATGCGAGCTGAGGTTAGATTGTTCGGAGCGTACATTAGCTTGTAGTGCAGTTCTCCCGAGAGGGTCTCCAGTGCGCTGGGACATCAAAGGACCGTGGTTCTCTCAAGGACAGCTTGACACTCACCTCATTCTCGAGATGGGCCGTGACGTCGCCCTCCTTAGGGGCCGAGACGGTCTTGGGCTGCTCTACAGAGGTAGCAGCAGCGGCAGATGAGCGAGTGACGCGCTGGGTGGGTTGCGTGGCCGTCATGGTGGATGATGATGAGGATGCAAGATGGGCGCGCTGGATCGCCCAACTTCTTCAAGTGGCAACGCGGCGTAGTCTTGGTGTCGTCACCGGACCAGGCGGCGCGTCCATGTCCATGAACAGACCCACGAGCCACGGATACTGAATGGTTGCCGATGCCCGATTTGGTTCCGTCCAGTTGACCGCTCTCCGTCTCCTCGGTCGATCTCGCCGGCCCGATTTCAGCCTCTGTCGCTGTCCACGGTGACCGGGCCGGCTAGAGAGGGCAAAGGAGATGCACAGTTACACCTTCGTTTTCCGTGCGGGCCAGAGCCATGAGACGGCGGCTGCGAACCTCCAGCACATCATGGGGCACAGCTGGGGTGGGCGTCAGAAGAACAAAGGGAAGATTGGCACGTCGGTGCCTAAGTCATGCCTTGGGCGTCAGCGATCGGCGCGCGTCCGGTCATGTCTGGGAGGAAGCAGAGTCCGCATCTTCCACTCCAACTCATGCTCACGGCATCATCTACACCTTTTCCTCTGAAGTTGACCTCCAGGATCCAGTATTCGCCACAGAAAAAGAGGAATCTCTCTATCGAGAGGCTCCGACCCCGGCCCGACTCGAACGGACAACCTTCAGGAATACGTGTGTATATCCCAGTCATTGGAA
>BCJJ01000071.1:0-32688 GCA_039545355.1 Trichosporon coremiiforme | reverse complement strand
CCTAACCCCCTAACCCCCTAACCCCCTAACCCTAACCGATGATTGACAGTGATGATGCAGAAATACATAATTTAGTATACCAATTGAGCTACGGGGGGGACTACTTCCTTTTAGTCGCGCTTCACGGCGCGCTGCGTGACCTTGACGTCACCCTCCGAGTCGAGCTCCTCGATCTTGGCAGAGGTGACCTTGCCGGCGGGCGACTCGGTCGAGGTCGTCGTGACCTTCTTCTTGACGACGGTGGGCTTCTTCGTCGCCTGCTTGGGCTTGGAGCCCGAGAGACCCATAAGGCCGAGGAGGAGCGCGAGGAAGGTGACGAGGGCGGCGGTGAGACCGGCGGCGACCTCGGGGAGGGTCTTGGCGGCGTCGAGGAGCGAAGTCTCCTTGGCGAGGTCCGAGAACTCGTAGATCTTGAGGCGGATCTTGTCCGAAAGCGAGAGGTCGCCCTCGTCGTCGTCGGCGAGCGAGCCCTCGGCGGCCTGCTCGATCGGCTTCTTGACGTGGAACGTCTCGTCGGCAAACTTCTTGGCCTCGGCGGGGTCGGTGCCGATGTAGATGTTGTCGAAGAGAATGTCCTCGGTCATAGTCCAGAGCTCGATACCGACACCGCCGATGGGCTCGAGCTCGGCGGGGTGCGGGTCCTCGAACCACTCGGGGTTGTCGATCTGGCGAGGCGCCCAGGCGCCCTTGTACGCGGGGTTCTTCTTCCAGGGGCGAGTCCACTTGCCCTTGTAGTCGGGGTTGCGGATCTTGGGGGCGACCCACGGGCCGCAGCCCGAGACTTCGTCGCACTTGGGGTTCGGGACGGTGGGCGCGATCCAGTCGCCGTCCTCCTCGTCGTCCCACTCCTCGGGCTTCTCGGCGTCGGGGTCGGCGATGTCGCGGGGCTCGTCGACGAGCCAGTCCTCGGGCATGACGGCCTCGGTGTCCTCGATCATGAGGGGGGCGTCCTCGTCCCAGTCGTCGGGCTTGACGGCCGCGACATCCTCGATCATCTCCTCGTCGACCCAGTCCTCGGGCTTCGAGTCCTCGGGGTCGTCGATGAGCTTGGGCGGGTTGACGGGGGGCTTGAAGTCCTCGAGCAGGTTGCCCTCGGCGGTGAGCTCATCGTTGATCTTGATCTGGAACGTGTTGTCCGGGTTGACGATGAGCGTGTAGAGCGCGGTCGTCTTGGAGATGCGGGGCGCCGGGGGGTGGGTGTAGTGCTTCTCCTCGTACTCGCCCGTGATCGGGTTCTTGTGGCGGAAGATGAAGTGCACCTTGTTAGTCGCGCCGCACTTGTCGGGGCCGAACATGATGGTGAACGGCGTCTTGTCCGTGTACTCCTCGCCGTCGCGGAGAGCCTTGGCGCCGTTCTCCTCGGTGAGGAGCTTGATGTAGGCGCCGCCGCACTCGAGGCCCTTCTGGAGCTTCACCTCGTACTGGACGACGAGGGGCTTGCCCTTGGGGTCGATCGGCTCGGGGAAGACGGTCGAGATGGCGTGGTGCGCAGCCTTGGACTTGAGGACGAGACCAGTGTCGCCCTTGATGCCGGGGAAGACCTCAGGCTCCTCGACGGCCCAGGTGCCGACGTAGGAGAAGGTCTCATCGCCGACGGGGGTCTGCTTGGTAGCGCGGGAGACGGTCCAGCGACCCTCGGGGATCTGCTCCTGGAACTGCTCGACGAAGAAGCCGTCAACATTGGAGGCCTAGGGTCAGCGGCGCAGGGGCGTGGTGACGTACCTTGAAGGTGGCCTCGTTGGCGAGCGCGTTGGCGGCGAGGAGCGCGCCGGTGAGCTGAGCGACGTTGTGGGCCCTCATGGTGGTGGTGAGCGAGTGAGCAACGATCAAGTCGAAGAAGCTTGCCTCGTTGTCCTCCTGATATTTACACGCGTCAGTCGACGTGGAGGGCGTGTCATGCGCGGCGATTAGGCACGGCCCGGACGCCGTTTCCAGCGGAGACACTCTGCCAGCCAATCGTGGCTGAGACGGGACAGAAGTCACGTGATGCTTCATGCGACCGTGGGAACCTGAGCTTGGCTGAGCGCAGTGGGCGTCTGCGGCGTGTGACGTACGTGCGAGTGGTACGTGCGAGTGATCGCGAGCGGCCAACGACCTCGACACCACCGCTCCATCCACCATGTCCGACTCACAAGACACCACCTACCCCACCCACATTGACCTCCCCGTCGACAACCACGACGCTCACGACGAGCCCCACCACCTCCAGCCCTCTGGCGAGCGCCCGGCTCCCGCGCGCGGTATCCTCAAGAATGCCCGCCCCAACCCCGCCGCCGGCACCGACCCCCTCAAGGAGCAGTGGGTGCGATGCATGCATAGCACTGACGCCAGCCTGACGTGGGACGAGGCCAACATTGCGCTTACCGAGATCCAGAAGGACTCGCTCATGTGCGTTGTGGTTCTGATCCGCACTGACGCCCCAGGAAGATTGACGAGCCCAAAACGCCCTACGTCCGCTACGACGCCGAGAACGACGTCGTCCTCGGCATCGGGGAGCCCCCCTCGTTTGACCTGAACAACGACTCGGCGCCCGACAGCCCCACCGCGAGCACGGCGCAGAACACGGCCAACAACGCCCGCCGCCCTTCTAACGCGTCCACCGGGTCCTCGCGCTCCGCCTCCTTCTCCCTCCCGAACAAGGCGTACCCTGTGCATCCTGGCCAGCCGTCTTCGCCGATCAATGTGATCCAGGAGCCCGTCGGGGCGACCTACGCGAACACGGCCGGTAACCGGCAGGGAAGCGTGTCCGGGTCATCGGTGTTTGCGGACAGCGACGAGGAGGGCATGGACGAGGAGCAGCGTGCGCACAAGCGCGACTTTGAGAAGAAGCGGGCGAAGCATTATGGACAGGAGGCTGCGCTGGCGCTGAAGAAGGCGCGCGAGATGGAGGAGGACGAGGACGAGGACGAGGGCACCCCGGTGCCCCCGGTGCCGAACGGCAAGTAGGCGCTTGATGATATAATAGGTCTCGGTCATGCATGTACATTTGTTAAAAGTTGGACTGCAGCTGCTGAAGCTGCTGACGCTTGAACGCGGTGCTGATGATAAGGGTTCGGCCGGCGGAGACGGACGGGTTGATGACAAGCTGCAATCTGACTCGCTGCGCGGGCCCAAATGACGCACGTGTTGCAACACCATCCATGCCGTCCAGAACACTCAGCCTATTTAACCTCTTTTCCCATCCAACACTCGCGACCACCCAGCACACAGCCCACAGCGACCCCGAACGGCCAGCATGAAGGTGCGCGGGGAGCCAGAGTGATGCTGACCCCAGTTTGGCAAGAGCATCGTCGCGTCTCAGGTCGCGGGGTGGTCAGAGTACTATCTAAATTACAAGGTGAGTGACTCGCCACGCTTGCCCGCTGACCCCAGGCCCTCAAGAAGATCATCAACTCGCTCGCCGCCGGGCGGCCAGCGTCCGAGGCTGCCCTGCTTGCGTCTGGCGGGCGCCCGAAACGCTCCGATTCGAAGGACTCTGGCGCCGGCACGCCGGCATTCGGTGCGCAGTCGGTGCCCGACAGCAATGGGACCGACCTCGAGCCGCTGCCCGCCGAGGCCGCGCCGCCGACGGGCGGCCAGATGCTCTACGCCGGCTCGGTCGACCGCACTGCGAGCTTCAAGGCGCACCGTGACGCCTTCTTCTTCCTGCTGCAACGTGAACTCGAGAAGGTGTGTGACACCGCGCTACGGCGCTAACAATAGATCAACACGTTTTACCTGATCACGGAGCGCGAGCTGCGGCTGCGGCTACTGGCGCTGCTGTCGAACCGCAAGCGGTTAATGCGCAACAACTCGTCGGAGAATACGGTCAAGTCGCCCGAGTGGGCGAGTCTGGAGGAGGGGTGGCGCCTGTTCGAGCGCGATCTCGGCAAGCTGCAGGGGTTCATCGAGATCAACGCGACGGGCTTCCGCAAGATCCTGAAGAAGTGGGACAAGCGGTCAAAGTCGAACACGAAGGAGCTCTACCTTGAGCGCCAGGTCGAGGTGCAGCCGTGCTTCAACCGCGAGTTCATCGCCAAGCTGTCCGACATCGTCGCCGCCAACCTGCTCGACATGGAGACGGATCCGGACCAGATTGCCGAGCTGTTCGCGGACCTGCCACTGCCAAACGAGGAGTCGTTCGACCGCGACGACTACGACACGCAGGCGGGCGAGGCGGTCACGAATGACGCGCTGCTCGACGCCGAAGCCAACCTCCCGAGCGTGATCGACGCGGGCCGCGACGCCGTCGCCAAGTGGATCAAGCAGATGTACAAGGCCCGGGCGAAGCGCAACCCCAAGTCGCACGACCGCGCGATGCGCATCCTGTGGCGCGCGGCGTTCAGCGTGCCGGACGACTACCTCGACCTCGTGTTCGCGCAGCCGCTCGACTACAACTACGTCGACATCATCAACAACCGTGACCCCATGCACCAGGGCTGCATCGTCGGCTCGCTCAAGGTCGTCGAGCTGTGCATCCAGAACGCACCCGAGCTGATGGAAATCGGCGACGCGTACAACCGGACACCGCTGCACTACGCCGCGATGAACGGGCACCCGTCGATCGTGCAGCTGCTGCTCGACCACGGCGCGGACGCGAACAAGACGGATATGGACGGATACACGCCGCTGATGCACGCGATCACGCAGGGGCACCTCGAGGTGATCCGAATATTCGTTGGGCGCGACATTGACGTGGAGCCGACAAAGATGTCGTCCGACCTGATCCCGCTCTCGCTCGCGTGCCAGTACGGCCACGTCGAGGTCGCGCGGCTGCTGCTGAAGCGCGGGGCGACGATCCGGCCGAACTCGGAGGGCCTGTACCCGATGCACTTTGCGGCCAAGGCGGGGCACGCCGACATCTGCCGCCTGCTTGTCGAGGAGGGCGGGCCGGACGGCGGCGGCAAGGAGATGGAGGACAAGTACAACCAGTGGACGCCGCTGCACCACGCGGCCGTCGGCGGGCGGCCGCAGCACATCGAGTGCATCAAGATCCTCGTCGAGGCGGGGTGCAACGTGAACGCGCTCGACGAGTACGGCAAGTCGCCGGGGTGGTACGCGGCATGGTTCGGCCAGGTCGAGATCCTGAAGTACCTGATCGCGGCGGGCGCCAAGCTCGGCATGGACCCGACGCACATGGGGAACCTGGGCCGTGCGGCGGACCCGCAAATGGACGCGCTCTCGCCGGGCTCAGATCTCGACCTGGACGCGCCGAACGACGACTTTGAGATCATCCCATCGCTCTCGCTCCCGCCGCCGATCATGCCGCTGCGCGTGTACGGCCACGAGTTCCTCGCGAAGCGGTGTCTCGTGCAGGTATCGCTCGGACATCCGTTCACGCACGGGCGCGAGAAGACGCCGCCGATCAAGCTCTACTCGCGCAGCGGCGAGGACTCGTCGTCGCTGCATCTGTGGAGCTCGCTCAAGCTCGTCATGGCGAGCCGGACGGACACGTCTGTAGTGCCGCACAGCGTGATCCTGCCACTCGCCGACTCGCGCGAGGTCTTCTCATTCCATGTGCAGAGCCTGGAACGCTTCTCACTCGAGCTCTCCCTGTACCCTACGTTCGGGAGCAAGGTCATCGGGCGCGCTATCATCCACCCGGAGACGTTCTCGCACATCCAGAACCGCAAGTGCTACACGGCGTACCTGGTCGACCACCACCTCAAGACGATCGGCGAGGTCGCGTTCGAGATCTCCTGCATCAAGCCGTTCGAGGGTGCGCAGCTCGAGATCGGCGGCCGCGTCGAGACGTACTGGAAGAGCAAGGTGACGCCGTCGAACCCGACGCAGGACCACGCGCACCAGTTCCAGTCGCACCGCCCTGTCGACGTGTCATCCATGTCGCCGGCAGTGCGTCCGAACACGATATCGGTCCCGTCGCAGCAGGAGTCGGCGCTGCTCACCGCCTCCTCTCTGTCGGGCGACTACATCCGCCTCGACGTGCAGGTCACGCGCGACGGCGTGCCGGTCATCTACCAGGACTGGGCGCTGCCCGTGCCGGGGCTGGACGTCGGCGTGTCCAACGTGACGTACGCGCAGTTCCAAGCGCTGGCGAAGGCGCACGGTCGCGAGCTCGACCAGGAACGCCCCTCGGGCCCGGCCGAGTGGTACAAGCTCGTGTCGCGGTGCATGACGTCGCTCGAGAGCCTGCTGCAGGCCATCCCGGCAGACGTGGGCACGAACCTGTGCCTGCGCTTCGTGCGGCAGTTTGATGCGCAGCGCCTCGGCATCGCGCCGTCGCTTGAGGTGAACGAGTTCGTCGATCACGTGCTTCAGGTCGTCTACTCCGCAGGACAGGACACACCCGGCCGGCGCCTGCTGTTCACGTCCTTTGACCCGACGGTCTGCACGGCGCTCAACTGGAAGCAGCCCAACTACGCCGTCATCTTTGCGTCGTACTGCGGCCTGGACCGGAATCACAAGCTCGCCCCTGTTGACCAGGGCGAGGAGAACGACACGCGCTGTTTGAGTGTCCGCGAGGCTGTCAACTTTGCAAAGACGACGAACCTCCTCGGTGTCATGCTCGAGGCGACGACGCTCGCCGCCGTGCCGTCACTTGTGGCCAGCGTCAAGGACGCTGGCCTCTTACTCGCAACATTCGGCAATGAGGACGACATCAACCACCTCCGCCTCGGCGCCAGCGACGGGCGCACCGTCGACGCCTTCTCAAGCCATGGCATCATGAAGCTCGTCATCTAAGTAGTAGAAGCGTAGTACATCGTAGTCTAGTCTCATTTCATTTGTTGATCACGAGGTCTTAATGCACACACCTTACAAGCACCGTGCACCAGGATGAAGCAAAATATACATCTAATATACAGTCTATCCGCTCTAGTCCAGCTCAATCTTAACCCCACGCTCCATCTTGACTTGGCGCATGGCACGCTTCTCGCGGTCGCCCGGCGTCTCGCCACCATTGATGAAGAGCTCATCAAGCAAGCGGTCCACGTCAGGCGTGACGACGTAGCTCTTGTGCACTTCTCCGGCAACAGCCAGCGTCTTGTTCTTCTGGTCCACATGCACAAGGGTCTGGAGGAAGGTCGGGCTCACACCAGGGCTGACGTCCATGACGACCGCGTTGTCACCTGAGCCCATAACCATCTTGACCTTTCCGCTCTTGAGCACGATGAGGGAGCCGATACGTCCAGTCGGGGGTGGGGGCAGCTTCTTGCGCGCGGCGAGCTTGGGCTTCTCCTCCTTCTTCTCCTCGGGCTTCTCACCCTCTCCCTCAGGCACTTCCGTGACAGGCTCAGGAGGTGGCTTGAACTTGGGGAACATGTGGGGGAACTGGAATGTGAACAGCTTGTCCTCCGGGTGCTCTCCACCAGGGACAAGCACAAAGTCACCGCCAAGGTCCTCCTCGAACTCCTCGTCCTCACTCTCCGAGAGATCGACACGCTGCGCCTCATTCACGTCTGGTGTGCCGCTCATCGTAGAGACATCAGTGACGGACGTGAGGGCGCGGACACGACGGCCGGCCTCGTCACGGTCCTGCGTCTGGTCGGCCGGAATCATGCTGTCGCCCTCGCGCTCAACGTCCATGTCGTCTGCTGCTGTCGTGGGAAGTGGGGCGCCGGGACGAGATGGCGACACGGGCTCAGCCTTGACGAAGACGTCGCCTGGCGCCTCGCCAGTGACAGCAGCACGCACGAGCTTCTGCCGCCGTTTCCGCTCCTTCTGTGCCTTGATCTTCTCCTTCTCCTTCGCCTTGGCCGCTGCTTTGCCACCATCCAGGTCGCGGGCACGGTACACAGACGTCGGGGCTGACTCGGAGAGACCACTGACAGCGTCAATGTCGATGACGCCAGGGCGAGAGCCGTCCTCATTGTCAGAGTACACCTCGACGGCGACGGTCTCCATACCCCTGCTCGGCGGGGGAGGTGCGACGACACGGCGTGAGGCGGGGCGGTTGCCGCCAAAGGGACCAGCGGCGATGGTCGAAACTGCAGCTGCACCACCACGGCCACCACGCATTCCACCTCGTCCTCGACCGCGAATACCCCCACGACCACGAGAGGAGGAAGACGAGGAAGACACATCCGGCTTGGCGTCCTCCTGCATGGCACGGCGGATCGGCATTTTCGGCTTGAACTTCATCTTGACCGGCTCGGTGCGGGCACCCTGGACCTGTGAGCTCGAGGCTGTCGGCTGCGTCACCTGTGTCGGTGCTGGCGGGGCAGGCTCGCGGGTGTCCTCCTGGCTGTCCTCCATGGTGTCGTGCTTCTTGTCTGCCTCATCGTCGGCGTCTGGATCGAGGAAGAGCGGCTGTAGGGCCGGGGCCGCTGCCGGCGCTGAGGTCGAGGGCGACTCGCTCGCAGCTGCGGCAGCGACCAAGGAGGCGCGAGGCCGTGTCGGTTTGGTCGGACGGAGGCGCTGGCCTGGCATCTTTGGTAGGCGTGGTCTGTCTGGATCGGACATTGACTGGTGGTGGAGGATGGCTCTCCTAACCAAATAAGTCGGAGGCAGGCACGTTCACTCCTGGGTGGAGAGCGGATTTTTGCTTCCGTTCCACTGGTGGCGACGATGACTGACCGCATGGCAACACAAGGCACAAAAGTGGAGGTGGAGGTGTCGGCGCAGCTGCACATGACCCACGCACAACCCGGCAACATTCAGTCCAAGATCTTGTCTCTCCATCATCGACAGCCCACCATGACTGTGAGTCACCTCCCTTGGCTGCTCTAACCCCAGGCGATGGACACGTCCAAGCTAAACAACGCGCCAGCCGCGATCCCCATCCCTGAGCCGGCGCACCACGCCGACCTCCGCAACGCTGCCGACCCCTTCGGTGCCCCCGACTCAGCTTACCTCGACAGCTCGGGCACGGGTGAGCAGCCGTCCCACCCCACCGTCGCGGAGACGGGCGCCTTCAGCCCTGGCCATGGCTGCGGCCCAATGAGCGGGCAGCTGAAGCGCCGCGAGAGCAAGACGGGACAACGCATCATCCGCCTGGCTTCCTTCGGCGGCGAGGGCCTTGATGCCAAGCCTGCAGCCGCGAGCCCCGAGGACAAGCCCGGCGTGCAGCAGATGCACGAGCAGATGCACCAGCATCAGGCCCAGCAGAACCAGCAATAGCCACCTGGCCAATGCAAAACGTGTCCGATCCCCATCCCCTGGAAGATACCGCCCGGACTGAGCCTGGAATGACTAGGTGACCAGGACCGAGGACATGACCGAGGACATGACCGACCGAGTCCCTCGCAGTGTACACTGAAAGCAGGATAAACGGTGAATGCGCAAAAATGCATAACAACTGGTAACTGTCCGATGTAAGATTGTCCGATGTAAGATTGTCCGATGTAAGATTATAAGGAAAAGTCCGTCGAAGGCCCAAGGGTGCGCAGCCAAGTCTACGCGCAACGTCTACGAGAGAAAGAAAGTATGAGCTATCGGCTTAGTCACGGCACATGCCGGCGAGACAGGTGGTGTCATTGCTGATGGACTTGCAGTTGATGCCGTCCTTGGTGTTAGCCTGGGGCTTGTACGATCCCCATCGGCATCCGCCGCAGGAGATCTGCTCGGACTGGGTGTCGACGCACTCCCAGTGCTCCTGGGACTCGTCGGCGTAGCATGTCTCGTGGCCGAGCTTCTTGCACTGCTCGGCGAGGTAGTCCTGGTCCTCCTCGGCGAAGTCGTCGATGCGGGCGGGCTCCGCGCGACGGCAAAGACCAGAGGGAACGGGGCCAGACGTGGTCGAGTAGACGTAGTACGTGTCCTGGGAGCAGGTGTCGGAGCGGATGGCGGAGGCGGGCTGGCTGTAGCAGTACCACGAGGAGAAGATACCGATCCTCGTCGGGTGGGTGACGAGGAACTCGTTGCCAGAGCATCCCTGGCGGAAGATGGTCTTGACGCCGATCGCCTTGAAGAAGAGGCGGTCGCGCCACGAGTTGAACAAGGCTCCGTTCGTGTTCAGGTCGCGAGTGCAGCCCTTGAACTGGTAGCGGGAGCGCAGCACGCGTGTGTCCCAGTATCCGCCGGGGCAGTTGCCGGGGGAGCCGGTGGCGTAGCCGTTCTTGAAGAGGGAGACGCCGATGAAGGATCCGGGCTCGCCGTAGGCGCACTTGCAAAGACCGGTCGAGCGCTCCCAGTACGAGAAGCCGGTCTGGCGGCCGTTGCAGTAGCTGGCACAAGCATCGCCAGAGGACTGCGTCGTGATCCAGGCGTTCAGGATGGTCGTCCAGAGGGCGAGCGTGTTGTAGCAGCCGACGAAGGGCGTGTTGTTGCCGTCGTCGGCCCAGAAGGTGCGCTTCTCGACCGAGGCGGCCGAGGCGGGCATGAACATCGCCAGCACGGCAAGGAGGGCTCCAAGGAGCATGGCAAACGAGTGTGGGTGGGTAAGAAGAGACGAGGGCGGCCGGGGGAGGGGCGGCTGACGGCTAAGAAGACGGGGGTGCTTTGCAGATCACAGCTCTGGCTCTCTTCTTATATACACCTTTATTGGTTTTCTTCCCGGCTGCAGACAGCCGGTAACTAGCCTTGCTCGCTCGTCGAGAGCCGCGCATCCACACGCGGCCCTCTGCGCCAAGAGGCCTACGAGCTCAGGTCCGATAGACTGGGGATCAAGGGGGCTGCTCGAAGACAGAGCCGGCGGAGCGATCACAGAATAGCAGCGATGTCGTTGTTCTGCTGTTGATTCCTGAGCCCGAGCAGTCACCATCATCGCCTGAGGTGCGGGTTAAACAGAATGAGTTAACAACAGCGTGGGTGCCACACCGACCCCAGGTCCAGGGACTGAGACTACTATGGGAGCATCGATTGTAGGCGCACCGGGGATGCCGTAGCCTGTGTTGAGCCGCGAAGGTCAGTGGGCTCGAGCTGCAACCCACGAACCTATGGAGCCGTAGAGCGCCTCCCGGGCTTGCCCTTCCGGAGGCTTGGGCAGCATTCATCGGGTTCTGCAGCAATAAAGGAGCTCCCATGACAGCTTTGCCCGTTCTGCCGCTCGTCGTGCCTGATGAGGACTGCCCGCGTCGAGCCCCTCGAGCAGGGCTCGGGCAATTCTGTGCTGAGCGGAACAGCATAAACTAGACCTGCCGTGGACGCCACACGGGCCAGCGTCAGGGCCATCCACGGCAAGGGCCATGGACTTCTCTTCTCGGCACTCAGGGCGGGTTCATGATGAGCTATTCATGCCTGCTGTTGTCTGCTGTCGGCGTCTTTCTCGGAACGACCTATGCTTAGACGGCGGATGCACCAATGACCCCCTTGCGCTAGTAGTTTCTGAAACGGAGCCGCGCTCGAAAGTCTGGAGAGTCCTGGTTCAGCCCTTGGCCGACCTACCACGGCGTGCTTCACACGCATCGAAGTTCTTCGTGGGTCTTCGATGGGGCATTGGAAACAATGGAAGCTCGAACCAAAGGAGGCATTACGAGTGATCGGACGGGAGTGCGTCGCCGTATCGAGCACCGTACGTCTGTCCACCAACCGCACTGCTCAGCGAGAACTGAAGAACCGGTTGTGGCAAGGAGAAGAGACACAGCTGTCCCAAACGTCTCCGGCCAGCGTCCTTGGGACCAAACACCCGCTGTGATTCGTCCCACTGCAGCACCGAAGGACGCCTCAGAGTCCCGCAAGTCTGGACGTACCTGGCCACAAACGGCCGACGCGTCCTGTACTCATTACGCAACGTGTCTCGTACAACATTCATGTCGGCTCCTTACGCACTCCCTTGTTGTTTCCTGTGTATCGGAGTGCGCCTTTCAGAGAATACGATGCCGCAATGTTGATATTCTGGAGGTCTGTTTCTGAGTGAGAAGTCCCGGACCGGCTCTACTAGGCACCATGGCGGGTGTCCGGCAAACCCGGACGAGCACCGCTGCACGCTGGACGCTGCGGGCGAGCTCGCAGCACACAGCGCATGCGGTTGCCCCGAGCCCCGTATCGACCCTCCATTGGCGGAGCGAGAGGGGGCACGTAATATGTCCGTCTCCGCACTCTCTCTCTCTCTCACGCTCTCACGCTCTCGCCCCTCGCTCCGTTCCTCCGCAGCGGGTAGTCTTGAGCCCGATCGTGATGGCATGTAAGCCCCCTCCGAAGCGAGACCCAGTCTGCACGGCTCTCACCTCCCAAAACTCGGTAGCTGGCCCATGAGACAGACGTCTGCGTACTACTCGGTGTCCAGACAATGCTAGCTTATTAGTGCTTCTGACAATCCTAGTCCACGAACACGATCAAGCTAGAGAGTCAAGCTAGACCTGAGCCCCACTCGTGCACGAAGGAAAGGACGAAAACAGGCGGCAAGGAGAACGTAAGGACGCGCGCGCTAGGCGACTCACACGGCCAAGGGACGTTTGCCTCCCGGGGCCCAATTCATATCGCGGATAGCATGACTAACTACAAACTCTGCCGGCATGTCTTGCCAGACTGCCCAGAGCACACCGAGGACGTCAAACGAGGCGGCTTTTGCGCTCTGTTCAGTTCGGCGCATGCATAATCCCTGTACAGCCCTGAGACAATTCGTCCACTTGCACCTGAAGACTGCCGACAGAACCATTTTCGACAGACTTTACCTCGCCCGCATAAGCAGAATTGCAGCAGACGTCGGAAGAGGAGAATGCTGACGAAGATGGGGGTCGGCGCGAGCGGCCAGCGGCGCGAATGCACCGCTCCCCCAACAGAAGAAGGCTGGGTGAGGGGGTTATGGAGGAGACAGGAACAGCGATGTAATCAGCGTAGCACCGACGTGTGGCAATTCAACCGCAATTCAATAGCAAGCCTCCTCCCTCAGCCCGTTGTTTCCTGGACTCCTTTTGAAGATATGTCAGCCCGTGCGTTCGGCTCCCGGGACTGGAGGCAAAGCTCCACTGATCATTACCCGTCCGTGCCACGAGTTCCACCCGACCGAGTTGTGCACGTTAAGCATAATCTACTTATTCGGAGCATGTCGGAATGAGAACATGGGCTGAGGACATCGAGCGATGGCGATCGAGTGGTTTATCATGGGCTCAGCGAGAAGGCCCTTCCAAGCGAGCAGCAGGGGAGATGGAGACCAAGTGGGAGTACAATCGGGGCGCCCCGTGGATAAGTCAATGGCTCTGATGTAAGGACGGAGGACTGGTTATGCGCGCGACTGCATTCTTTTACTACACACTGCTCGCACGTTATGGACTACTGACTACTGACACACTACCACTAACGACCAGAAGGAATCTGTGCGGAGCCTACTACGCCGACTGACTGACCGCAGGCGGCTTAGAGCTTAGCCTGGGCGGCGGTCTTGATGAGGGCGCGACCGTTGGAAAGGCAGACCTTGCCGCCCTCGACCTTAGTCTCGAAGATGATCTCCTCGAAGCCGTCCTTGTCGACGTTGCCGGTGCGCCAGACAGAGGTGACGAGCTTGTCTCCTGGCCTGACCGGAGAGGCGAAGCGGGCTTGGTACTCCTTGATGTTGGCGGGGTCCGAGTTGCCGAGGGCCTTGAGGAGGTCGTGGGCGGTCGAGTTCCACGAGTAGAGGCCGTGGATGATCTCGCCGCCGAAGCCCATCTTCTGTCCCGGCTCGGGCGTCGCGTGGAGCGGGTTGTAGTCGCCGTTCAGGCGATAGAGGAGGGCCGTCTCCTTCGTCGTCTGGTTCACGAGCGTCGCGTCCGGCGCCTTGCCCTTCGGCGGGGGGTAGGACTGGTTCGCGGGACCCTTGGGGCCGCCCCAGCCGCCCTGGCCGACGTAGAACGAGGACGAGAGGATAGACGCGTACACGTCGCCAGTCTCACTGTCAACAAGGTCGGTCTGGGTGTCGACGACGGATCCGGGCTTGCCCTTGTCCCAGACACCATTCACCTTGGTGCGGATCTCGAACTTGCGTCCCTCGGACGAGGTGGGAAGCGGCTTGAGGAATTTGATGTGGCGCTGGCCGTCGAGGACACGCTTGGCGTCAAACTTGGGCACGTCGGGGATCTGGATCGACTTTTGGCCCTTGTAGAAGTCGAGCACCTCCTGGGTGGTGCCCTTGAAAGCTGAGGTGTCAGCGAGAGCTCTAACGGTCAGACAGATCGCTTGCGTGTGGAACGCTGCCCCGCGCCTCCAGCGCCCTATACGCACTGAGGATAATGGGGTAGGTGGGGAAAGTCTTGAAGTCGGGGTGGAGCTCGTAGAGGAACTGGAGCTCGTCGGCCGTGGCGCCGATCGAGTTGGCGAAGAGGAGGACGTCGCGCTTGAGCCACGAGACGGGCTGGCGGGGGTACTCGAATCCGACACCGGGTCCAGACATGGTTGCTAGTGGTTATTGCGAGGTGCGATGCGGTGGGCAGGACTGGGAATGAACGAATATATAGACTGCTCGGTGGTGGACTGGAATCCGGGGCATCCGGGGGGAAAGTAGCCGGGGCGAGACGCCGGACGCCGACGGGCCGGTGGGGAACTCCCCCACAGCGTCGGCCATGTCCGCCAGCCAAGTCTCTGCTTGTGGGCGGCATCTCGCATTTGTACTGCGTCTTGTGTCATCATTCATATCACTGCATGCCAATGCACCACTAGGTGAAGTTCTACACCGTCTACAATCGGGAAACGCCTTTGTAGCCTGTCCGCGGCTCGACGCTCTCCAGGCAGCGCTCGAGCCAGTCCCTCGTCTCGGCGGGGTCGATGACCGAGTCGATCTCGGTCGCCTGCGCCATGTTGATAGCACGTCCGCGCGCGTACATGTCGTCGATGAACTGCTGCTCCGCCTGGGCGCGCTGCTCCAGGTCGGGGATCGCGTCCAGCTCCTTCTTCATGCCGAGCTTGATCGCGCCCTCGACGCCCATACCCGCGAACTCGCCCGTGGGCCACGCAACGCTGCTGAACGGAATGGAGGTGCTACCGCCGAGCAAAGCCTGCGCGCCGAGTCCATACGCCTTGCGCACAGTCAGACCGAACATGCGGCCGCCGGTGTCAACGAAACCGGCGCCAGCGGCGAAGTACTCGGCGAAAGCGCGCAGTCCGCCCTCCGGCTCAGCCTTGGGGCCGACCATGAAGCCGGGCGTGTCGCAAATGGCGAGAACGTGGCATGCGCGCGTCTTGGTCAGGATGCGCAGGAAACGGGACGCCTTGCGCGCGGAGTCGGCGTCGATAGCGCCGCCGAGCGGCGACAGCACGTTGGACGCGACAACGCCGAGAGTCAGCCCCTTCACGCGCAGGAAACCCGTGATCAGCGAGTTGCCCCAGTGCGCGCCGAGCTCGAAGAAGGGCGTGTCGTCGTCCGTGATCAGGTCCAGGATTCGGTGCATGCTGTACGCGCGCTTGCGGTCGGTTGGGATCGCGTGACGGAACAGGCGCACGTCCTTGCCCCACGGCCCGGGAGCGTGAGGGTGGAAGAAGCCAACGAGCGTCTTGGTCGCCTCGGTGGCCGCCGCTTCGTCCCAGACGGTTACGTCGACGTTGCCGTTCTTCAGGTGAGCGGAGCGGATCGGACCGACGTCCTCGGGCTTGACGACGCCGAGGCCACCGCCCTCGATCATCGCCGGCCCGCCCATGCCGACACTAGTACCCGGGTTCTCAGTAGCGATGATGAAATCGCATGTGCCGAGGAGCGCCGCGTTGCCCGCGAAGAGGTTTCCGTTGGCGACGCCAATGGTGGGGATGCCGCGGAAGTTGATGCGTGCAAGGAGCACAAAGCTCGGTCCGTTCAGGCCGGCAACCTTGGTGTGGAATGTGTCCACGTCGCCAGGGCGTCCGCCGCCGCCCTCAGCGTACAGGACGAGCGGGGCGGGATTCTCGAGCACGGAGTGGAAGATCCGGTCCAGCTTCTTGTGGTGGAAATACCCCTGTGTGCCGGCGAGCACGCCGTAGTCGTACATGACCACCGCCGTACGCTGGCCCTGCACCTTGGCCCAGCCGACGATGACGCCGTCGTTGCGCGTCGCGAGGAGGTTGTTTCCGCTCAGGCGCGTGCGCTGCGCCGCGAGCGCCAGGTCACCGTACTCGACAAACGTGCCCGCGTCGATGAGGTCGGCGAGATTCTCCCGCGCTGTGCGGTACTTGCGATCGCGGCGGCGCTGTGTCGCCTTGGCGCGAATCGGGTGGTCGTCCTGCAGCTGCGCGCGCACATCGTCGAGCTCTTGGAGCGACGTCGGCTTCGAGTCCAGATCGACCTTCTCCTCCTCCACTGCTTGGCTATCGTCCGCCCCCTCCGAGGTTGAGAGGAGCGCGACCGCGTCGTCCTCCTCAAAGTTGTCGCCGGGTTTGGCAAGCACCTTGACAACCTTGCCTGACGCCGCCGCGCGTACCGTGTGCTCCATCTTCATGGACTCGACGATCAAGACTTCCTCGCCCTTCCGAATCTCCTGTCCCTCCTGGACCGCGACGCTGACCACACGCCCCGGGAGGTGCGTCCGGACGTATGACTCACCTGGCCCCGCGGGGGGCAGGTTATACGACCGGCTTGCCTCCTCCTCTTGCGGTCCATCAGCAGCCTCCTGAGCCGTGCGCTCCGCGTCGATCTTGGTCGCGACATCGTACAGGCGGCCAGCGTTCTCCTCGACGAAACGGGTGTGCACACCCTCGTTCTTGGCGACGTGGGGGTCCTCGCAGAGTGCAAGCAGCAGCGCGCGGTTGGTCGCGACGCCGGTGATGCGGAGCCTTTCCAGGGCAGCGCGGGCACGCGTAGTCGTGTCCTCGTAGCTGCGGCCGGTGAGGATGATCTTGGCGAGGAGGGAGTCAAACTCCATGCCCTGCTTATAGCTGCCGACACCGGGAATGGGCGCATGAGCGGCCGTGTCGACGCGCACGCCCGGACCAGTGGGGAGCGCGAGGGAGCGAATCATGCCAGTCGTGCCCGTCGCGCTTCCGTCAGGCTGGAACTTCTCCGCGTTGATGCGCAGCTGCATCGCAGCCCTCGGCGCCAGATCCGGCGTCGCGCCCAGCGCCTCGTGGAACGGTACGCCCTGCGCGAGGCGGATCTGCGTCGCGACCAGGTCGACGCCGTACGCTTCCTCCGTCACTGTGTGCTCGACTTGCAGGCGAGGGTTGCACTCGAGGAAGTAGTACTCATCGCCCTGGAGGAGGAACTCCATCGTCGCGAGCGAGCGCAGCTTGCCCTCCGCGGCCAGGGCCAGCGCGCTGCTAATGATGCTCGCGCGCAGGTCACCCCGCCCCCGGAGGGTAGGGGAGGGGCAGAGCTCGATGAGCTTCTGGTTTCGGCGCTGCAGGGAGCATTCTCGCTCTCCGACTGCGCGGGCAAGCCCCGTCCCGTCACCGACGACCTGGACCTCGATGTGCCGCGCTTGCGGGAGGAAGGGCTCGGCGAACACTCTGTCGGACGGGAAGGCGGCACGCGCCTCACGACGGCACCCGTCATACGCGCTCTGGAGCTCGGAGAGGTCACGCACGATGCGGATACCACGCCCGCCACCGCCCTCGAGCGCCTTCAGCATCAACGCTTGTCCCTTTGGCAGCTTGGAGGCGAAGTCGCGGATCTCCTCGAGAGAGGCATCGGCGCTTGTGCTGGACAGCACGGGGACGCCGGCACGGCGGGCGAACTCCTTGCTCGTGTGCTTGTCGCCGAAGAGCGTCAGCGTCTCGGCCCGCGGACCGATCCATGTCATGCCTGCATCCTGAACTGCCTTCGCGAAGACGGGTGACTCGCTCAGGAAACCGTAACCGGGAATGACGGCGTCGGCCTTGGCGTCCTTCGCGACGCGGATCAGACTGTCGACGTCGAGATAGGCGGCGGCGCCCTGGCCAGGGATCTGCAGGCGCTGCTCGGGCGGCAGGTTCAATACATGCGGGGCGTTTGCTCCCTCGGACGTGGTGTGGATTCCGAGCGCGACGTGGCCGAGGAGCGCGATCGTGGCCTGGATGCGCACGGCGATCTCGCCGCGGTTGGCGATGAGGATGCGAAGGGGACGCTGCCGAGTGGAGAACTCGGGGACGCGCACGCAACTCATGTCGTCGGTGTTGTTGGTGTTGTGGGCGAGGCTGTCCAGAGGCTGTCAAGGGACGTCATAAATGTGGAGAGCGAGGAGCAAGCACCATCGGCGTTCGGCTACCCACACTCCCGGGATGGGCAACGGCGGGCAGCGATCGGACGTCGCCGGCGGAGGTCGCCGAGATAGACCCCGCGCGATAGCCGCGTGGGAAACACGTTTTGTGACGTGCCTCGATTACTCAGAACGTTGGACTTCCGTTGGCGCCGTTGGTCAGCACTGTAGTCAGCACATGACGCCATCCCATCTCCCTTCCGAACTCTTCTCCATGCTCAACAGAGCTATAAAGGTCGCCCAGCCTCTGTTATCTCGGACTTCAGCATCAATCAGGACATCCCGCCTCTTCACCACAACGACAATGACCCCGCCCACACACGCCAGCTTCCAGTACATCGACCCCGCGTCCATCAAGGACACCAAGCCGTGGTCCAAGGTCGACGGCCCCGGCCGCTCCTACGGCGAGGTCACGGTTGAGAAGCCAGTGTACAATGCGCGCGATGACGCGGCCGACTTCAAGGACGTCGACCGGACAGGTTTCGCGTTTTACACATCCCCGTCGGCCGTACCGGCCGAGGACGTGCTCTCCGACGGACCCGCTGTGCGTGGGGCGTACTACGACGAGGTCGCGGCTGCGCTCCGCAAGAACCTCAAGGACGGTGACAAGGTGAAGCGCGTGTACATCTTCGACCACACGATCCGCGTGCGCGACCCGAACGCGGCGCGCCAACCCGTCGCTTTCGTGCACGTCGACCAGACACCGGGCGCCGCCGCGGCGCGCGTGCGCAGGCATTTGGGCGACGACGCTGAAGCTTTGCTGCAGAAACGCTTCCAGCTCATCAATGTCTGGAGGCCGCTGGGACACGAGGCGTCCGACCATCCGCTCGGAGTCATCGACTGGCGATCCGCGTCTAAGGCCGACCTCACTCCCGTCAACCTCCTGTATCCCGAGCGCAACGACGGTGACGACGACGACCGCGGCAAGGAGAAGCTCCCCGACGCGGAGACGCTGCAGTCGACCGAGGGGTACAAGATCGGCGGAGAGACCTATTCCGTCCTCCCCAACCAGAAACACCGTTTCTACTACGTCAAGGACATGCGCCCGGACGAGATCATGCTCCTCAAGTGCTTTGACAGCGAGAGCGCCGAGAACGGCGGTCCCAGCGACCTCGCTGGCTTCACGCCGCACACCGCCTTTGACGACCCGAACACGTCCAAGGACGCCAAGCCGCGGCAGTCGATTGAGGTCCGCTGCCTCGTATTCTACGAGTAGTCTGTGTCCCACCAGTAAAATCATTATGTATCCTAGTGTATCATACTCCATCACTGACCATTACGGAACTCTACAACTCTACTTGCTTACAACGGGAACGGTGGCCTGCGCCGGCTGCGACGGCGACTTTGCCGGTGACTCGACGATCTTCTCGTCGACGCTCTCAGCGACTGGACTCGAGATCGCCGTCTGGGAGGAGTTGGCGCTCTCGAGGATCTCGGCGACGGGACGGGCAGGCGCGTGCCACCAGATGAGGTACACGATGTGTGCGGGCGGACCACAACAGAAGAGGAGCACGATCATCCACTTGGGGTTGAGGACATTGACGAGTCCAAAGACGAGGAGGTACCCGCCCGCCTCACAGCCGATCTTGGACGAGAACGCGACGTCCGCGTTGTAGGTCAGGAACGTGGAGAGGTACGTCAGGATCGAGACCTCGAGGGCGAGGAGCTGGATGTTGTAGAACGCACCGGCGAAAGAGAGCACGGCCTTGTAGTGGCTCGGCTTCGTCATGCCGGGCTCGGACCCCACGCCCTTCTCGCCCATGTAGTACGCGGCGAGCGCCATGCCGCACAGGCAGTAGTATGCGCCGATGTAGATGTACATGATCCAGCGGAACTTGGCGGCGACGTAGCGCGTGCGCAGGCGGTCGTAGAAGATGCCGAAGAGAATCGCGGCGACGAGCGCCCAGCTCTCGGAGATGGCGTAGATCCACCCGTTCCAGTCGCCGCCGACCTTGTTAACGATCTTGTTGAAGGACGCGTTGAACCAGCCCTGCGTCATGCCGCCGGTTACGAAGATGGAGGGGCCGAGGGGTCCGAACACGGGGTGCCAGAGCATACGGACGGGGTTCCAGAAGTTGGCCTTCCACGCCGCAAGCTTGGAGCCAGTGCTTCCTGACCCACCCGTCAGGGCCAGATCCTGCACGACGGCGTTCTCGTTCTTCAGGTCGGCCTTCTCGACGCGGCGGTACTCGACTGTCCCATCATCGAGCTTGACGCGGTGCAGCTCGACATCGGGCTGTTGCTCGACGTGCGCGGCCGAGGCGGCCGCCTTGTGTCCGCGGAACCGGCGGCGGAAACTGATTGCGTGGATGAAGAAGCAGATGACGCTCGTGCCACAAAGACCGAGGAAGACGGCATACTGGTGGTTCCAGTTGGGCAGGCCCTTCTGGACTCCTCCGAGGATGAGACCGCCGGCGAAAACACCAAGGTGGAACGCGCACTGGTAAATGCCCGCGTTGGAGGCGCGGTTGTGCGGCGTACTGCACGCTGCAATCAGCTGACCCGCCGCCGGCCACAGGATGCCGGCACCCCAGCCGAAGAACGCGGCGCCGACCAGGTTCGCGGCGTTGTTGTTCGCAAACATGCACGCGATCCAGGTGCCGTAGCTGATCGGGCCCCAGATGAGGCAGAACTCGAGTCCCCACCACGACAGGAAGAAGGTCGCCCACATCGACGTAACAAAGTAGGCACTGTACAGCACGATCAGGATGTAGGCGCCCGTGTCTGGGAAGCGGATAGTCTGCACGCCTTGGATCGGGTACGACGTGAAGAGTAGCGTGAAGCCTGGCTGTCAGTAGGGATCGGTTTCGCCGAGTTTCGTGGCGAGTGTTGCCACTTAAACGCCCCAAGCCACTCACCGAGGGACATGATCCAGACGTGGATGTCGCGGTCGCCGAGCCAGTGCCACAGCGCCTTGAGCGAGTACTTCTTATGCTTGAGCTCGTGCACTGGCACATCGAGCACCTGGGCAGACGCCTGGGCACCCTTCTTCTCAAAGTCGGCCTCGGAGCCCGTACTTGATGTGTTTCCGGACATAGTCAAAGTTCTTGAGCAGGATAAACCGAGGCGTCAAGATTCCTCGGCGCCTGTCTTATAGCGCCACGCTTCTAGAACGCAATGATGCATAGCGGCGGTCACACCCAGTTCCAGGCAGAGCATAGCATCTCAAAAAAGTTGGCGATTGCAAAGTCTATAACTGAATGATGAATGCTGCTCCGCGCCCAAAGTCAAGTCGTGACTGTAGTAACCAGATGCAACCAATCGGCCATGAGTTCCCGGGCAACGGCCATGGGTCCGCCGGCATGACGCATCGGCATCGTCGGGCATGGCCCATGGGCCCATCGGCATGACCGTGGCATTTCTCCTCTGTACGTAAATCATCGATACGATCTGATCAGGGGGCTGGCAATGTTACTTGCGGTCTTTGCTTGGTCGCCCAGCCGGAAGGTGGCCGGGTGAGTGTCCTTTCAAGTGGGCGGCGCACGGAGCAGAGCGCGCCAGGCTCAGGCTGCAGCCCGGCCGCTGTTCACCGAGATAAAGCTTGGCCAGGGACAATCGGCCACGTGGGGCTGACAGTTGTGATATCTTTGCGTGGGCGCGTGTTTTCGGCTGGGCATGGCGTGCTGACGCGACTTTCCGATTGGCTGCTGCCACCCGTTCGTCACTTGTCCCCTCGGTGTTGCAATCCTGTCTCATCGTTGTACATACTCCCTCGTCCACTCGCGGTCTCCTGCTCCCCTTCGCCGCACTGGTCTAACGCGTCTCCCACCTCGCCTGTCTCACAAATGATCCTGCCATGCAGACCTGTGCAGTGGCATTGTCAACCCTTGGTCGGAGTTTGTCATCCGGTCCCGTAGCCTTTCGATCACATCTTGGGCCGAACTGAGCACACCAGCGTGGACCACCAAAGGGAGCACGTTACCGTGTTCTTTTGACATTTCTGGCGGCCTTCACGGCGCCGCCGTCGGCTGCGTGACATTCTTAAGCACTCGCAGCCAGCACTGACGAACTTCAGCATTCACCCAACCCATCACTCACCACAATGCCTGCCCCCGGCCACTCCGGCATTGGCGTCTACCACCCGAACGGGCACTCTGACCCGCTGAAGCCGTCGCGCTCAGCGACGGTTGCGGGCATCATCAACAACCTCGCCCAGGCAGCGAAGCCTCCAGCGCCGAAGCCGGAGCCCGTCAAGCGCAACTCGTCCGCCGACTCGGACGTGAGCTCGGCTTCCTCGACCTCGGTCAGCGGCAAGGACATCAACGGCACGCACGTGCGGGACGTGTTCCGGAACACGGCCAACTCGGTGTGGGTCATCACGAGTGCGTGGGACGGCGAGCCCGTCGGCTACACGGCCATCACGGTGAACAGCGTGTCCGTCGACCCGCCGATGATCACGTTCAACATCGGCCGCAGCTCCAGCTCGCTGAACACGATCTCGCGCTCGCTCCGCTTCGCGGCGCACCTGCTGGCCGACGGCGAGACGGTGGCCGCGAAGCGCTTCGCTGCCGACGCCAAGCTCCGCTTCGCGGACAAGAAGACCTGGAGTTGGCACGAGGATGGCCTCCCCTCGCTCAGCAGCGGCGTGCTCGCCCGTCTTGCAGGCGACATTGTCAACCTCTCGCATGCGGGCGACAATCTCCTCGTCCTTGGCCGGCTCGAGAACATTGACATCCGCCCCGGCCAGCCGCTCGTGTACCACCAGGGCTCGTACCGCACTCTCCCCGACCCGACGGCGGCCCTGTCCCTCACGCCTCCGAAGAAGGACCGCCGCATCTACCTGAACGCGTTCGACATGTGCTGCGTCGGACACCAAGCGAGCGGCATGTGGTCCTACCCCGGCGACAAGGCGAGCACATACAAGGATCTCGAGTACTGGACGGATCTGGCAAAGCTGCTCGAGGACGGCGGGTTTGACGCGCTCTTCCTCGCCGACGTCGTCGGCATCTACGACGTGTACCAGGGCAGCCGGGACGCGGCTGTGCGCTCCGCCGCGCAGGTGCCCGTCAACGACCCTGTCGGACCCATCTCGGCCATGGCGGCGGTCACCGAGCGGCTGGGCTTCGGCGTGACCGTGTCTCTGACGTACGAGCTGCCGTACGCGTTCGCGCGCCGCATGAGCACGCTCGACCATCTGACCAAGGGCCGTGTCGCGTGGAACATTGTCACCTCGTACCTGAAGAGTGCGGCGACGAACCTCGGCCTCGACGCGCAGGTCCCCCACGACGAGCGGTACAACATTGCCGAGGAGTTCCTCGAGGTGTGCTACAAGTTGTGGGAGAGCTCGTGGGAGGACGACGCCGTCGTCCGCGACTGGCGCTCGGGCGTCTACACCGACCCCGCCAAGGTGCACGACATCGAGCACAAGGGCAAGTACTTCAACGTTCCTGGCGCACACCTCTGCGAGCCCTCGCCCCAGCGCACGCCGTACCTGTTCCAGGCTGGCGCGTCGGCGCGCGGCCAGGCGTTCGCGGCCAAGCACGCCGAGAGCGTCTTCATCGCTGGTCCCAACACGACGCACCTCAAGCGCCTGACCAAGGGGATCCGGCAGAGCGCGGTCGACCAGGGGCGCAATCCGTCGGACATCAAGATCTTCGCGCTCGTCACCATCATCACTGGTCCGACCGATGAGGCCGCCCAGGCCAAGTTCGAGGAGTACAAGCGCTACTCGACGGTCGAGGGCGCGCTGGCTCTCTACGGTGGCTGGGCCGGTGTCGACCTCTCGACGCTGCCCCTGGACCAGCCGCTCGAGTACGTCGAGAACGACGCGATCCGGTCCGTGAACGAGATGTGGAGCAAGCAGGGCGAGGGCGGCGAGGTGTGGACCCCGCGCAAGATCGGGGAGAAGATCGCCATCGGCGGCCTCGGCCCCGTCGCTGTCGGCAGCGGCAAGACGATCGCGGACCTCCTCGAGACGTGGGTCGATGAGGCTGACATCGACGGCTTCAACCTCGCCTACGCCGTCACGCCTGGCACATTCGAGGACATCATCACCTACGTCGTCCCCGAGCTCCGACACCGCGGCCGTCTCCCGACCCACCAGAAGGCGAAGAAGGGAGAGCGCAAGACGCTCAGAGAGAGCATGGGCGGGCCTAACGCCACCGCCCACGTCAGCCCCGATCATCCCGCGTACGCGTACAAGGTGTCCAAGTGAACGTAATGGCAGTAGTTGTAATACATGTATAATAGTATCGTCTGCAGCAGCAGGGCGAGGCTTGGTGGGGTGATCTGCTGTCAGCTCGAGGTAGAGGAGTGGAGCTCACAATGACAGGGAAGGGTTCTGCTCGGCTCGTGGATCTGCCGGCAGATTCGCCGTTCACAGAAGGCTTATGACTGTCAGAAGAGGGCAGGCTCGGCGCCAAAATCTGTGGTCAGCTCGGACTTCGGCGCAGGTAGTTCACGGAGAAGTCGTGCAGAGAGAGAGAATGCTGGGTGGGGGGGGCGGGCTCAGTGAGAGTGCTCGCCCTGTAATCACGGCAGGGCTGCCATGGCTGAGGTCAGCTATGAGGCAAAGATCTTGAAGCTTACCACTTCGCTGTTCCTTAGTTTGTGTCGTCCATGAGCGCAGGCTCTCGCAGAGTATGATGAGGAAGTAGGCTGGTCCGGTCGTCCGGCCCTCTCCAATACTAATGTGTGTCCGGTCGTCCGGCTCTCTGAGGCAGTGTAAGTGATGGAAGAACATCAGAATCGAGCGTCAGAGGGGCTTCTTACATATGCGTTGAGCGGACTATGCACAGTAGACCAACCGACAGGGAATGGTGCGCTTCATCGTTGCACTCTCGCAACGTCGCACCGTGTGCACACTGCGAGATCTCACACTTGACGCACTCGGTGCAGAACCAGTGCGACGGAGGTGCGACATCGGCGTGCCTCGTCTGTCTGCTGGGACGGCCGGCGGGCTTTGCTACCATGTTGGTGCGTGTCCTCAGCGCGAAGATGCGCGATAGCTGCAAGGCGGAGGTCCCCAATGCGCTCTACAACCAGGTGATGCGCCTTTACGGTCATACCAAGCTGGTCGTCTGCGCGTCTGTGCGTCTGCCTCGCCTTCGTACGTGTTCCTTCGGAGGTCATGGAACCAAGCTCCAAGACACCGCAGAGGTAGCCGATGTCTTGACGGATCGGTTTGCCCAACCGTCCACCTCCAAGCATGGAGCACGCACTGCCAGGCATGTCATGCCCACCGCTACTCTACATCCCTATCGCTGCTATCTTTGAATGCCGCCTGACGCATGCATGGTCGTATAAGTCGTATACGCTGCCCACTCGCGTCACTCGCGGAGTTAACCGATGCCCTCCCTGTTTGGGTTGATAACCGAACCATAGGGGTGAGTGGGTGGTGGGCTGGTGACTCCACTGACTCAACCGTCTTTGCATTCTCCCACATCCTCATCCACCATGACAACAGACAAGAGCGACTGGAAGGCGCGCGCGGCCGCATACAAGCAGGTAGTTCTCGACGCGATCCCGCCAGAATGGCGCGTCGACGAGTCGGTCCTCGCTGGGCTCAAGCCTGGGTCCGAGGTCCGGTTCGTCGCGCAGCAGACGATTCTGACCAAGGACGAGGTCCACCTCCTCGCGCGCGACGCGACGACGCTGGCTGCCGACATTGCCGCGGGCCGCTTCACGGCCGTCGCGACGGCGACGGCTTATGCCAAGTCGGCCGCCGTCGCGCACCAGGTCACCAACTGCCTCATGGACTTCTTCCCTGAGGAAGCGCTCGCGAGGGCCAAGGAGCTCGACGAGTACTACGCCAAGAACGGCAAGACTGTCGGACCGCTGCACGGCGTGCCCGTCAGTGTCAAGGGTGAGCTGCCACTCCCTGGTTGATCTCTTGCTGACCCCAGACATGGTCGCGGTCAAGGGCCGCCGCATGACTGCCGGTTTCCTCGCGATCGCCGAAGGCCCCTACGGCGTCTCGGACGCAGACGCGACGCTCGTTGCCATTCTGCGTGCGGCCGGCGCCGTGTTCTACTGCAAGACGACGAACCCGCAGGCGATCATGCACCTCGAGACCGACTCGTTCCTTGGTCCGACCACGAATCCGCTGAACACGGCGCTGACGTGCGGCGGCTCCTCGGGAGGCGAGGCCGCGCTCATGGCCGCCGGCGGCGCCGTGCTCGGCATCGGCACCGACATTGGCGGAAGTATCCGCAACCCCTGTGCGAACTGTGGACTGTACGGCTTCAAGCCGACCGCAGCCCGACTGCCGCGCGGAGGCATGATGGGCGGCATGCCGCACCAGGAGTCGATTGTTGGCGCGACTGGCCCGCAGACCGTGAGCGCGCGCGACATGCGGCTCTTCATCGAGGTCGTCCTTGCGTCTGAGCCGTGGAGGATCGACCCTGGCTGCGTAGGCATGCCGTGGAAGAAGACGGAGGGGAGGTGGCGCTATGGCGGGAGCAAGCCGCGCGTCGGTGTGATGTGGGACGACGGGCTCGTCTCGCTGCAGCCTCCGATGAAGCGAGCGCTGCGCGAGGCGGTGGCCAAGCTCAAGGCCGCGGGGTTCGAGCTCGTCGATGTCGCGCCCTACAAGAGCAAGGAGGCGTGGGACCTGATCAACACACTCTACTTCACGGATGGGGGCAAGCGGGTGCGCGATCTGTGCGCCGCGTCGGGCGAGCCCATTCTCCCCCTGACGCAGTGGGTGATGCAGGCCGCGCGCGAGATCGATGCGACCGAGCTCCGCGAGCTCGTCAAGACGCGCGACGCCTTCCGCGCCGCATACAACGCGTACTGGAACGAGCAGGGTATCGATGTCCTCCTCTGCGCGCCCGGGTACGGCACCGCCCAGCCCCTCGGCACGACAAAGTACTGGAACTACACGAGCTTCTTCAACCTCGTCGACTACCCTGCGGGCGTGTTCCCGGCCTCTGAGGTCAGGCCCGAGGACGAGAGGGATGAGAAGAAGGAGTTCATCACCGATATGGACAGGTACTGCAGTGAGATCTACGACCCGCACGTGTTCAGGAACGCACCGGTTGGACTCCAGGTCGTCGGGCAGAGGTGGGACGACGAGGCGACCCTCGAGGCGCTCACCCTCATCTCCAAGGTCGTGACTGCGTAGAAGTAGAAAGGACAGGAAGAAGTCAAAGTCAGCATGCATAAGTGGCGATCAGTCGACGCTCAGATCTCGGAACAGGTGTCCGATGACAGCACACCGCAGGCACGAGTGAGAACAGATACTGTACATAGATGCAAACAGAGATCGGGGATACCGAGTCGTCACGAGAATACGAAGCTACAAATGTTGGTTTCTAGATTCGGCTTCCGATCGGGCGGACATGGGTAGATGCGTAATGAGAGTCGAGAATCAAGTCGAGCGTGGGTCACAGAATCGTCTATCTAGTCTAAGCGAGCGAAGCAATGAGGCCGGCAGCGAGGAGGGCGCCGCTGATCGCCACGTTGCCAGCGGCGCTGTTTGGGTCAGTCGGTGCGACAGGCGCGGTCTCGCTGGCCGCGACAGCCTTGGTGCTGCTGTCCGCCTGGTCCTGCTGAGTCTGGTTGCCCTGCTTCACAGTCGGCGCGTTGCCAGAGCTCGGCACCTGATCGGGCGTAATGGTGGGCACCTGGTCCGGGCTCCACTTGGTAAAGTTGCCCACGTTCTTGGCGTACAGCTCGCCCGGCGGGTCCGTGTTCATGTTGCCCACGGGCCAGTAGTTGCAGACGAAGAAGGTCTGCGACGGGAACGCGGTGTCGTTGCTGCAGTCAACGTTCCACGCGCATCCGACCGTGTTGCTTGCATTCCAGGTCATGGCAGTGAAGTGCGAGTTGGCCTGCGCCTCGGGATACCGGAACGGGTAGTAGTCCCACTCGTTCGACCAGAGCTCCATCATGCTGTTCACGTCGAAACGTCCGTCGGGGAGAGAGTATGACTGCTCGGCAAGGTTGTCGGAGCCCCAGTGCTCCCACAAGCACGTCTCGACGTGCTTCTGCGCCTCGCGCGCGCACGACTCGTTCCATTGCGTCGGTTGGGAGCCTGCATGTCAGCCATGTTGACGTATGTGTGTGTCTCGGAGCAAGGCAGTTTCTGCAAAGAAGCTTGGCAAGGACATCGGCTGCACTCATCGCGGGGTGACGCTCCACACTCGGCCGGCCGCCGGCATGTCTCGCAGGCGGGTGGCGAGTTGTGTCGCCAGACACTCGGCCGATGCTCTCCAACCTCCTCGCTAGCCGGGGCTAGCTCCGCTCTCACAGGCTGACTCGCAAGCCCTCGCTCCGCTGGCCATTGCTGGAGTACTCACCAAACTGCGCTCTCCAGATATTGCTCGTCGTGATGATCCACTGTGCAATCCTCGAGTTGCCCGTGAGGTCGTCGTCGTTGCTCGTATCGTTCATCATGAAGTCGTACTTGCTCGTGCCCTCGGGATACTGCGGCCACCAGGGCTCGGTCGCGCTGTCGTTGGAGGGGGGGACGTCGTTCCACTGCGCCTTTGCGCCGAGCGCGGCGAGGGCAGCAACCACCGCGGCAGTGGACAGCGTGGGGGACATCGGTGGTCGGCTCGGTGGAGGAGGTGAGGGGTGGGGTGGAGGGATGGCCAGGGGGGTTTGGAAAAGTCGGAGAGGCTTAAGAGAGATTATTCACCGATCGGGCTCCGACCTGCGACAGAGGATCAGAAGGGAGGAGGGGAGGTCTGGTGCGAGTGTTCTCGAGGAGAAGAGGAAGGACAGGGAGAAGAAGGAGGGGAGTCTTCTTTTGTACATGCATGGCCATTCCGTGCCGGTAGGACCACGGAGACCGGTGCAGTGTTGGACGAATGCTAAGGGCTTGGCGACTCGGGGGTGACAAGTTGACATGCGTCATCATTGCGCCTCTCGATCCCCGACTCCACCTCCCTAGTCTGCGGTTCTGGCCTGGCCGCCGGTGTCTGGCCGCCGAACCCAGGGCATCTGCTTGATTCCCAGTGCATTGAACGGACCTTTGCAGGGACGTGCAGGGGAGTGTCTCTTCACTGTCCACTGCGGTAAGGACGTCACTGTCGTAGTCAGTGGTAACCGTGAGCCAGAATCACCACCGGGTCACCGGGGATTCCGCACGCCCACCAACATGCCATCCATGTCTTGGGAACCAATTCGTCAGCATGGCTGTGCCCCACACTGCGCGCTGTGCTGTGGACCTCTTTAACCCAGAGTTGGCCAGGTCCTGTGATGTGCGCATGAGTTCGGAAAAATGGACACTCAGAAAGAACATGACGCAGCACACGAGCGTAAGAGACGGACAGGACGTCAAGACTTTCTGCTTCAGGCACACATCATCCCCCGCAGCAACTCGAGCAGACGTAGATCCCATCCCCCCCCTGACCTCATCGGCCGTGGCCGTGGCGCGTGTACTGCGGATCGAGGCGATGCAGGCGATGCACCTGCGCGTCCTCTCCTGCGGTATGCATATCATCTCTTTTGGTCTTGGTACTTCTTCCTCTTGTATTCTGGTACTACCCTGGTACTTTACTGATCCACTAGCATGCGCTGGCACTGGCTCATCTACTCCCGCTCATCCGATGTTTATCTGAACCCGAGTCGTCCGTTTCGTCTTCAACTTCTGCTTGCTCTCATCAAATGACCGTATGCGCTGTGAACGAGGGTGCAAGGGGGTGCCAACTGCGGCCCATTCCGCGTACGCTCAGCTCGCTCCGCTCGGCGTGCTTAGAGCTTCGCCTTCTCCTTGTCCGCCTTGATGAACGCAGCCGTCTCCTCCTTCGAGCGGCGGGCTGCCTCGGCGCCAACGCTGGAAAGGTCAGCTCAAAACTACGTCTTGGTAAAATTATGCAGGGCCGAGTTTTCTGGTCGCCCGAGGGCCGTGGCTCTGGCTGCTTGTCGAGCCTCGCCCTGCATCGCCATCCCTCGCCCTATAAAATACTCACAACTGTCCCGTCGCCGCCATGCGGAAGACGCCCCACTTGTCCGGAATAAGGTATGCGGCATAGTTGGTCTTGGGGTTCGGGTCCGTGATGGCCGCGACGAAGGCGTTCACGACGTCGGAGACTTGGGCGTACCCGAGGACCGGGTAGGGGTGGACGAAGGAGGGGTCGAGGATGTTGGTTTCTGGCGTCAGCAAAGTCCACGGGCGGAGCGAGTGGCCGAGCGTCACGATCGAACCTCGGGAGGAGAGAGGAGGAGATGCGGGGGAAGGGGGAATGGGAGCAGGAGCAGGAGGGGAGGGGAGGGGAGGGGAGGCGGAGGGGAGGGAGGGGGACAAAAGAATCAGGCTGCCTGCTGTCGCAGCCCTGGCGCTACTCACTCGAGAAGTACGGGCACACCGTGGCGACGCGGACCTTGAGGTCGTTACAGCTGGCGACAATGCCCTTCATGATACCCAGAATGCCGGCCTTGGCTACGCCGTAGCCAACTCCGTCGGATCCATAAAACGTGCTCATAGACCCCGTGAACACGATAGACCTGAGGCCCGGGTTCTGGCGCTTGTCATTGATGAAGTACCAGAGCGCGATGCGCGTCGTGTACAGCACGCCGATCAGGTCGATATCGATCGTCTTCATGTTCGGCTTTGTGAGCTTGGTAGCGTCGCCATCGAGGCGGGGATCGAAGCGGCCGATCTCGCTGACACCCGCGTTGGGGAGGACGATGTCGATGTTGCCGAACGTCTTCGCTCCAGTCTCAAAGAGCGCGACCTGGTCGTCCCAGGACGTCACGTCGCACTTGGCGCTAACGACAGAGCCGGCGCCAGACTGCGCAGAAACCTGCTTCACGGTCTCGGCGAGGCCGGCGGCATCGACGTCTCCGAGCACGACCTTGGCCCCGAGCTCGGTGAACTTGAGCGCTGTCGCGCGCCCGAACCCGGATCCCGCACCAGTGATGAGGACGACGCGGCCGCGCAGCCTGTCGGCGTGGGCGTAGCATTCGGAGGTCGGGACGGCGGGCATCGTGTTTGAAGGAGTGTGAGGTGTGAGGGTGGTGAGAGGAAAGTTGGAGAAAGATGCATGCGACAAGTGGGCGATATGGGTATTATGGGCCACCCACAACCTGGGCTGGGAGCATACTCCGGAATCCTTAGTTGCCGGTACCTTGGGCGGACGTGCCCGCTCGGCGTTGCGCGGTGCCTGATTCCTGCACTTACCCGCCGGCTTGCGATGGGTCCTGGATCTCATTTCGCTTCATGGTTCATGTTCATCTCTCGCGTTACGCGCATTAGGTCATACATACACACTTTGCGTCATGCTAATCTATATCCACAGTGCCGGTTACGACAGCACAACGGGGGGAGCATTACGGAGAATACTTGGGGGCGGTCTCATACTTTGTGTTCTTGTCCTCGGCGACATACTCGGTGTCGTCGCCGCGGCGAGTTCGCACGAATTCGGTCGCAGCATCATCCGGGTCGATCAGCGCGACGGACGGCTCGCGCGCCGTGCTCCAGTAGCTCATGTTGAGGAGGAACGCGGACACAAACTCGGGCACGACAGCGAGACAGTACTCGATCGCGGTGAAGCGCCTCTTCATGCCGTGGCCGTCATAGTTCTCGGGGTTCGAGTAGGACAGGCTGAACACGGCGGCCTGGAGCACGCCAAAGATACCGCGCACGAGGAGCATGCCACCGACGACGCCAAAGATCGCAAGCGCAGTCTTGCTCATTGTCCGCTCGGAGGAATGCTTGAGACCACGGCCCTTGCGCGCCGCGTTGATGTAGAGCAGGATGAAGAGCACCGTCAGCGCGAGGAAGACGGCCTGCCCTGCCGTGCGCAGCCCTTTGCTGACGTTGAGACGGTTGTTGTAGTCGTCGGCGTCGAGCTGCTTCGACTTGTCGTTCAGGCCGGCCATGATTGAGCCGCCGGCGATGATGATCGAGTTGGCCGGGATCAGCCACGCATCAACGATCATGAGCAGGTTGCGGTCCCAGAAGCGCCAGGGCATGATAATGGCCACCATGGAAAGGGCTGAGAGGAACCTCTTGCGTCCTCCCTCGCGGTGATCCGCGGGTCCGAGGCGTGACCACCCGAAATGCTTGATCTCGTAGTTCTTCAGGAAGTAGTAGGCGGCGAGTGTCAGCGAAAAGTAGCCCTCGGCCGAGAGGATGAGGTACGCGACGAAGACGTCTATGTTCCTCCAGGCGAGGATGGCGAACGCGAGCCCGCACGCCTGGGACGCGACTCGGATCGTCGTGTGCAGGTACAGGATCGTGTAGCGCGACTTCCACTCGTAGCGCTTCCGGGCATACATGAAGGTCATGTAGCACCAAAGGAGGACGTAGAGGATGAGGAAGACGAGCGCGGCGCCCGCCTCGGCGGTAAAGCTGCCGGCCATTTCGGTGGTTGGGTGAGGGGGGCGGAGTGAAGCTGAGGTAGGTTTTGTTGTTGTTGTTGTTGTTGAAGTGGAGGCTCGCGGGGGTAAGAGTGGGTCCGCAAAGGTGCGAGTGGTTGAGTGTCGTTGTTCGTTGGCAACGACGATTGTGAGGGTTTTAAATACCAAGTTGTCGTGAGTGACGCATGTGGAACAGTCCGAGGGCGGTGACGGCTTACGGCCCAATGATGAGGATGGGGATGAGAGCGGCGGCGTTGTTTGGCCGAGTGTGTGAATGGGATGGATGTCTCTCTCTCTTCTATTCCTGCGCCGCTCGGAGCCGAGAGCAGGTGACTGTGAGTTTGAGATCGCCCCCTAGTGCCGTGCCGTCTTCCGCCTTGGCACCGCCGTCCCGCGTGGAGGCGCATGAGGCGCATCGCCCGAGCACAGGTCATCCGCGACGACTTGATTATTACTCCGTCCACTCGGCGACACACCGGCACACATGCAGACATGCGCTGATCTCAAT
>BCJJ01000070.1:0-32769 GCA_039545355.1 Trichosporon coremiiforme | reverse complement strand
GCCGATTGATCACACAGTCATGGGTTCGAGCCCCATACGAGGCTTGTTTTTGGATCACGGCGGAGCTCGTGAATGGTAGAGGTCCCCGCAATGAATTGGATGGAGGGGAAGAACGCGCGCGTTAGCACATGACGCTCAACCATGTAACCAAGTCTGCTTCTTATCTATGTCTGGCGCACACTGCGCCCCAGCTGGGCAGTCGGGAATACCCCACGACTGAAGGTCTGCTCTTTGTTACGGCACCATGAGCATCTTTCGGAAGTCTTGCGCGCCGCAAGAGTATCGGAGAAGTGCTAGGCCCCAGCGGGTGGACGTGACGCAGAATGCGTTTATGCACACTGACCGATGGTGTATCCGCGTTAGCCGGCGTAACCTCGGAGACTAATTGCCTGACCCAGTCCCTTAGAGGAGCAGCCCGTCGGCTGGCTCAACTCCACTGAGCACCCGGTCACTCTGCCGTTGCTTTACGGTTGCCATGCCTGATGAGCGTGTCACAGGGTGTTGCCGAACGCAAAGCGTGGAGGAAAGGTGGGACGGCCAGAGCAATCAGGCACATGGTCTGTGTCCAAGCTGAAGAACCCGGATGCGCGCACGTCCGAGGTTACGGTTACTTTATAATCATTCAGACTGGAGAGTCCGACGGTATGGTTTCCGGGAGTGGAGCTGAGTTGAGGAATGGACTCGAACAACCTTCTACACACCTACGCTGTTCCGTAGACAATCCCTTGTTCTTCTCCCGTCATGCACATTACTTCTCGTGAGTACCATTGTCTTCCCGGTGATACCATGGCCATGCCTGACACTGTTACAGATGCCGTTGAAATTGGAATGAGCTTCCTTAACGAGACCAAGTGCCCCTGGTATACCACTGCTATCCCGCCATCGTTGAGCAGATCTTCGCCGGATGCGACTACTCAACCCAACTCAAGACCTGCCGGATGGCACGAAGATTCATCGATCGGCTTCAAGGCAGTGCCCACCTCAATTTCCACGACGCTTTTGTGCTGCCCTTAATTAAGCGCGAGAGCCAGTAACGCAAAGTACCGGCATTCTTCTCTTTCTGGGATAACAGCAATCCGGCCTTCCGACTTGTCCTCCCTCCGGATTGAGTTTCCCCGCACAAGGGCACCTGGTTCTTCGCTACGAGCAAGGCCACAATTCTGAATTCCCTTCCCCGACTCTTGTCTGCCGTGTAGTTTCATCGTAATGGTGAGAGCTGCCGCGTTCACCTCAAACACTTTCCGACCCGCAGAACTAGGAAAACCAACGTCCCGCCACGCACCGACTTCCCAAACTCGCCAAGCTAACGATTGAGGCGAGGGCCAACTGCTTTGGCGATGAAGACAGTGTGCTTTGTCCCAGAACCGATGAACCGGACTTCTCACCGAGCTCAATGAATTGGTGCTCAGTGGAAGGGAGAAGTGAAGGGATTCGGATGTTTTGAGCACTCGTGGGAAGGCGTGGACCCTGTTCATGAGGACGAGGAAACCCCTATTCCAGTGTGCCACCTCATGCGGGAACTCATCAATCCCTCTGTCCATAGCTTGATGGTCACCTGCAAATCCACCTGTCCTGTTGCTCTGGAGGAAGCGCTCCTCGGCATCCGGATGTGAATCGAGCGCCACGGTCTTCAGTATCGCCCGGCGTTCCAAGTCACAATTCGCTTGCACATAAGAGCCTTGGTTTGAGTGCAGGAGTGCGTGCAGGCAATGTTCTGCAGAGCCCTGAATCTGCCGATCCCGGAGGGTAACAGTTGAGCTACCCAGTCCGGAGTCGGTGAGTGATGACCATTGGACCAGCAAAGTAGAACCGAAACGGATCAAAAATCACAAGCGGCGCCGCCCCCAGGGGGATGCTAGTGGTAGGAGATGCAAGGCGAGATAGCGGTCGGAGTGAGATTCGGCAGAGGATGGCAGCATGGGCAAGCGCGAGGGCGCCAGCTACAACGACGTCCAACGCGGAGACACGGGAGGAAGCATTCCTCGAGAACGATTGGACGAGCGAGGTTCGTAGTGATCTCAATCACGGTCACAGTGATGCGGGCGAGTCCAGGGCCGACGGATTGACGTCGCCAGATGGGCGAACTTCTAGACGAGGGGGCACATGACAGAGTCTTTCCTACTACGATCATGCTACGCTGGGTCATGATCATTGCCAGCCGCATTCACCTCGGACCTGCACCCACGCGCTGGCAACCGACGAGCATCGCATCGTGGTCGGCTTTGGTGGACATCGGGGTCTCGAGCACGGACGCGGATGGAGGACGGATGACGAGGGCGTTGCACATAGAGTGATATGTAGAGCTGAGATGAATCACCACTCGGAACCACCACCCAGCTTGACGTTGAACGCCTCTAACCGTCAACCCGGAAACCTGGAGACTGACCATGACAAAGCACCAGGGCGGTTGCAGCACGTCATATGAGCGGTTTCAGCATTCCCCGCAAGCATTCTAGGATCTAGGACTGTATGAATCCCTTCTGGTTGAGCAGGCGACGGGTGATCCCAACGATGTCGCTGGGCCCCGAGCTGATCCCCAGAGTGTGAAGCCGTCTCCGGTAGCAAATGTGCAATTTCCGGGTTCTGCGCTCAGCAGGTGCTCCTGGTCTGGCGTTGGTCGCGTGAGTGCAAACACCGGACCTGGAAGGGTACTGTAACCACTGTGTCGCTAAAATACAGGCTGATCGATCGTCGAGTGAATGCCCAATTAGAACAAAGTACTTGACTATCGTTGCTCCAAACCTGCCAGATCGCTGACGGCGTGAGACTTGCCGGTCCGCAATGCAGACAGCTACGGGAGGGAGTTCTGCAACACTGCAAGGCGTAGCATGCGCATGGCACGCTACATGCACCCGCTATTGCGATAGCTTCATCAAAGAACTCAATGCTCATTACCCATCGCATGGGCGGTGCGACGCGCCAGCTTGTTGAAATCAGATAAAAAAATACCACCAGGCACGGCTCAGGCACGGCAGTGACCGTCGCTCTGATTGACGGCAGGCTCCGAGGTGCCGATGTTTCGCCGTGGAATATCCCCAATCGCTTGCACGGTCATGGCCAATTGCTCGGTGTGTGTATGGTCGTGTGTGTCCTGATGCATCAAGAGTGTCCAATTTTTCCGCGAAATGTGTCCTTGGCGTGCTGGTGACAGGGATTTTTGGCAGCCATAAATCCCCTGAAACCCGGGACGATATCGGCGAATCACAGCCGGCCCAGTATCAGGGAATCGCTTTATCTCAGGGCATCTGCCGTGTCTCCGTCCTACAAACGCTCCCATCATCGCCCATCACCTCTTCTCTATAGACTTGTAACAGAGTACAAGCCCGATGAATCGGTGCCCTGAGCGCCTCCCAACGCCTCTGGCGCCTCGGCCCGTTACAGCGACCAGTAGTGGGTCCTCACGTGGTCCATGTGCCTGGCGCCGTACGACAGCGGCGACATGGAGGCACCCGGCAGGTGACTAAAACTTGCGGCCAGTCTGTAATCGTACTCTTATGCTCTTGGAATGCTTCATTAGCATGCTTCGCTGTTCTTAGCAAGGATTGTCAGGCACGGGGCCCACGGCGTGCCGAAGGTCGCCGGCCTGGGATCGCGGAGCCCATTTAAGCCGAGGGCTTCGATTGGAGCAGTATCGATCACGCAACTCTGACACCATCTGTCTGCATGTTGCAACAACGATTAACGATCAACCAGCCTAGCCGCTGATCTGATCGCGCGATCAACCACTCGTGGGACGCCGAGCGTACCGCGCTGGGTACCAGGGCTGCAATGCCATTTACTTTATCTAGAGCTGTGATGAGCGCGTCAAAGTTCTCTCTCCCATCTGGCATCTTTCCCCATCTCATCTGCCTTACCCTCTTACAGCATCATGGGCAAGGACATCGAAGCTGTAGCAGTCGGCCCGAACGACGCCGTCGTGTACGGCGCTGTGCACTCGAGTAACGAAGACCTCAAGATTCCCTCCAGCGGCTCGTCCCAGTTCTCAAAGTACTCCACGGACAATGTCCCGGGCCGCTCCCAGATTGGACTCGTCTCCGCTGTCTTCATCATCTTCAACCGCATGATTGGAACGGGTATCTTTGCGACGCCGTCGACCATTCTGTCGCTCAGCGGCAGTGTTGGCATGTCCCTGTGAGTGGCGGTGGAGGTGGCTTCCCATGACGAGTGGCTGTCCACAACAGACCGAACGCAGGGTGCAGACTCGCTGACACCTCAAAGCATTATGTGGGTTATTGGTTCGATCATTGCCGGCGCTGGTATGTGGGTGTACATCGTGTGGGGACTCGCGATCCCGAAGAACGGTGGCGAGAAGAACTACCTCGAGTACCTGATCCGCCGGCCCAAGTTCCTTGCGACGTGCGCGTACGCATCCAACGCCATTCTCCTCGGATGGGCGTCGGGCAACTCAATCGTGTTCGGCGAGTACATCCTCCGTGCGGCGAACCAGGAAAACCCCGGCCAGTGGACCCGTCGTCTGATCGGATTCGCTTGCATCACCTTTGCGTTCCTGCTGCACGGCACCCGCGTCAAGTGGGGTCTTTGGCTGCAGAACGTGCTCGGTTTCATTAAGATCTTCATCGTTCTCATCATCATCGTCGCCGGATTCGTCGCCCTCGGTGGCCACCTCAAGGTCCCCAAGCCCAACAACTTCGACCACGCCTTCGCCGGCACCACAGCAAGCGCATCATCCTTCTGTCTCTCGCTTTACAACGTGATCTGGTCGTACGTTGGGTTCTCCAACGTTAACTACGTGAGTATTGATCCCGAGAAAGCGAAGGAAGCGGATGAGAACTCCTGAAGGGAAGTCTGCCGGGTGCAGACGGCGCTGTGCGGCGGTGTGGCGCTCTTCCGAGTTTGCCGACATTACGCTTGCTTCGCGCTCGCATCCACAGTCCTCCACGCATCCTGACCCATCCGACGGCGCTAACATCCTAGGCGCTCTCCGAGGTTAAGAACCCGAAGCGTACCCTCAAGATTGCCGGCCCTCTCGCGATCGGCCTCATCACTGTCCTCTACATTCTTTCCAACATCGCCTACTTCGCGGCTGCGACCAAGGAGGAGATCACTGGCAGTGGCACACTTGTCGCCGCTCTCCTCTTCCGCAACGTCATGGGTCCGCACGCTGAGCGTGCCCTTTCGGTTTTCGTTGCTCTGTCCGCCCTCGGCAACGTTCTGTCCGTCATCTTCTCGCAGGGCCGCGTCAACCAGGAGCTCGGCCGCGAGGGCATCCTTCCCTTCTCCAAGTTCTGGGCCAGCAACCGTCCTTTCAACGCCCCTCTCGCTGGCCTTGGTCTCCACTGGGCAATCTGTCTCATCACGATCTTCGCCCTGCCTCCTGGAGACGCGTACAACTTCGTCATCAACACGATCTCGTACCCGCTGTCGGTCATCAACTGTATCATCGCCTTCGGCATTGTCTTCCTGCAGTTCAAGCCCTACTCTGACTGGCGCAAGCCTGGATGGCCTGCAGTCATTGCCGCTGCCTTCTTCGGCGCCGCCAACGTCTTCCTCTTCGTCGTGCCCTTCATCCCTCCCCCTCCTGGAGGCGAGCCGTACAAGTCGATGCCGTACTGGACTCACGCCGTTGCGGGCTGGGCCATCTTCGGTATTGGTTTCATCTACTGGATCTTCTGGGCCAAGATCTTCCCCAGGGTCGGAGGCTACCGTCTCGAGCGCGTCAAGGAGATCGGCACGGACGGTCTGGAGCGTCATGTCTTCAAGCGCGTCAAGCGTGACCGCCTCTGAAAACCCCGTGGGGGGTTTTGAACGTTCACTCAACATTCCAACATGTTTCTGTATCATAGGGATATTTCTCACGAAAATAGAAAAGGGGCAGATCCAACTCGCTCCGTGTAAATCATAGGGACGACCTCGGCATATAATTACTTGTACATAGCATGCACTACGGTCACATCGAGCATCTGAACGGCTGGCAGGTCGGTGTCTGGCAGCTATCCCATCGGCTATCACACATAACGTGCTCCCCTCGCAGAGCGGTTGCGCTAGTCACCGTTGGTACAGTATCTACAAAGGGTGTGCGGAATCTCTTCGAGTCGGGGACGACGGGCGGGACAACGACTCTGTCCTTCAGATGTCCTCGATCGTTACTCGCTCCGGCTGGAGCTCGATTAGCCCAGCCAGCAGCGCCCGTACATCAAACTCAGGCATGGTCCCTCTGAAGCGCACTTCGATCTCGAAATCCTCATGTCTCCACCCCGGCTTCAACTTCTGTTGCAGCGGGGCCAGCACCATGCCGAGGTGAAAGATCTCGGACACGGTGATCGTAAGACGCCGAACGTCGCGGGTCAGAGCGCACTTGGCCAGCGCACAGCGGAAGTGGTGAGAGTGTTCTGATGTGGGGTGGAGAGACAGGTCGATGTGTACTTGGCGCGCACCATGCGTGAATAAATGTCGCGGGTCGGGGTCGCGTAAATCGCCAGGTAGGGTTGGAGGATGCGGGTTGTCGTCCATTGGCGTAAAAGCATCGTCGAACCCCCCGTCGACATCGTTGCACCGGCACTGATGACTGCCCAGTATCGTGAGCTCGGCCAGCTCCGGCAGACAGTATGTCGCAACAGCGTCCCGCTCGTGGTTCAGGACAACCCTGCTATCTGGGTGGATGTTTGATAGTGCTTCGTTTGCCTCTCGCGTCGCCACCGCGCTGTTTAGGAGGATTAAACGGGCAGCGTTAATCGCGCGATATTGCTTTGCTCGTCCGGCAGTGGTTTTTCCGCTGTCGGGGTGAAAGAAGGGCAACCGATAACAGCCAACTTCGCCCTCTGGATAAGAGATCGTGGGTCCGCATAGCAGACTGTCAGCGCAGTCACGCAGAGCGCTGCAGGTCAAGCGGAAAGCGATTTTCATTTCATAGTCGGCATGGAAGACAATGTCCTCCACGAGATGTGGGTAGCTGGTGTACGGGATCGCAGGCATCGTGAGCGGTCACGTGATGAATGAGCCCGGAGAGCCTAGTCGTGGTATTTACGGCGCAGATGCTGTCTTGGAGGTGCTGCTCGTTGGAATGTATGGTCGGTTGAAAGGGAGTGTACAACACGGAGATCTCCAATGGCCGAGTCGGCGACTTGGCTGACGTGACGGACTTGACCGAAGACGTCATCGCGGATTCAAACTTATCTCAGTCTCGCTAAGTTATCTCGTACACCACCAGGGTGCGATGTCTTGCCTTACAGCCGATATACGGGACAGCTTGTGCGCAGAGAAGACGACTGCAGTGACATGCCAGGGAGGAAACTCTCGGTGACCCTCGATGCGGGATCGACCATCAGTTTACCACCATGCACTTCATCCTGCCTAGTTGACGAAGCGCTCATCGGGCTTGAGCCCGAGAATGGAGAGTCATGGCCAACCCGGCAGTCCAGCGCGGGTGGCCAAGATGTGCGCCGTGCAAGTATTGTTAATCGGTCTGAGGGATGTCAGGAGACTGTAGCGCTCCCTGATACACATGCTGTTGTGCGTGGCAAACGTGTCTGACGCAGCAGATAGAACGAGTTCGTCAGTGACGAGTTGGCGGATCTCAGACGGACGCAAAGGGCTTTCAAGATACGTGGCATTACTTTGTAACTTCCGACTACAGAATCTCCCACCGCTGAGGACCGAGTGCGATGAGGCGGTTGAAGAGCTGCTCGCGCCGCTCGAGTGACTGGAAATGATACTCCTCATTGTCGCCCGCGAAGCGGATTGTCAGACCAAGGGAGTCGACCTCCGCACCGCCAAGGAGGCCAAGGGCGAGTCGCGGCACTGCGACGTTGTCCTGAAGTTAGCTGGTCATCGTGGTGAGCGACTCACCTTGCGGAGCTCGACGATGCTCGCAATGTCCCAAACTCCCTCGGCATTCTGGTCACGCACGCGAACCCAGCCGAGACGGCCAGAGTCCTCGTCGATGATGAGATGTCCGCCCTTGCCGTCTAGCTTGCAGCCGTACGCATCCGGCGACTCCTTGCCAAATTTCTTGTCAATGAGCTTGTCTTCGAACCTGTTGTTTATCTGGGGTCAGCTACGACATCAGGAGTGAGCGTACAGGTTTGGTGTTGCCGTCAACGGCGACATCGCCGTGCACACCAGCAAGCTTCTTGCTGATCTTCTTGAACGCGTTGCTCAGATGATGCTTCGTCTTCGCTTTCGTCTTCTCGGCGGTGTTGTTGGACTCCTCGATCTCGCGCTTCTCGGCCGCGACGGCTGCGCCAGAAGGATTCGCTGGCGATGTATCCTTCAACGTCTTCTTCGCGCTCTTGATGTCCTTGTTCTCGGGAGGAGGCGGCAGAGGCGTCTGCAGATCCTCAGACACACGGAGTAGGTGCAGAGTGAGCTGAGCATTTGTCGGGCAACCAGACAGGATCGAGCTGGATGTTAGCTCTAACTTGACAGCAAAGACTTACTTTCGGAGATCGAGCAGCTCGCGCCAGTTGGGGACCATTCGCATGAAGAACCGGATTACACGCACGTTGATGGGCCAGCCCCAGAACATCTCACCAATGAGGAAGGTCAGAATTCGGCCGAACAGCGCAGCAGGGATGAAGGTGAGAATGAGACCGGGCAGAAGAACGAAGACAGCAGCGAGCTTGAATCGAGAGTGGCTGTCGGGATAAGGGACTGGGGGGGAGACAGAGCTGAACGTCAGATCCGGAAAGAACTGTTACTCACTTGTAAAGAATCTCAACCGTGTCGGCGATAGCACCAAGAGATGTCTCAGTAGCCTTCGCCATCTTCTCAATGGTCTGGTCGCGCTTCTTCTTGACAGCTTGGTTCGTCGCCTCCTTCTCCTTGCCAGGTTTGGCGATGACATTCTCGCCACCAACCTTGACAGCGGTCCCCTGCGCCTCGGCGACGGGGTCGTCACCGTCCACGTGCTTGCCGATAACATTACCCTTCTCATCGTGGACTAGGTTGTCCTCCTCAGGCGGTTGCTTCTTAGGGTCTCCCTTCTTGTGCGTGCCGCCAACGATGATGGCTTGGGCGTACGCTTCAATCATGGCGCGGGTTTCGAATCCCTGCTCTTCGGCCTGCTCACCCTTGGTGCGCTGCTGATTGGGGTTCTTCGGCGCGATGAGACTCTCGTCGCCCTTCTGGTTCGTGGGATCCGTCGCGGACTTCGGCTTGCCAGGAGGAGGTTTCACCTAACAGTGTCAGCGACACAGACAGCGCGCTACTTACTTCCTCCCCACTCACCTCCGGGAACAGGAGGCGCCTTGTCTCCGGGAAACACATCAGGACGGTGAAGAAGACGCACACGGCGAACAGCGTGTACCCGAAGAACCAAGAGACAAAGTACGCCGCACAGTACTTAGCCGTGCGGCCGGTCTCATTGTGCCAGTCGCGCAGACGCTGCAGCTCTCGGAGACCACGCTTCGTACTCGGTCCCACCGTAGCGGCAACGCGCTCAAAATTGGACTTGAGGGTATCGGAGCGATACGGGATATTGGGCAGGTTGGACATGCGCAGGTCAGGCTCCTTGGGGGGAAGGTGCTCGGCCGGCGACAAAACGCGATTGATTTGCTGCCCGTTAGCCGACCCATATATGTGCACGTTGGAGGAAGCAGACTCACCGTATTGAACCTTCGCACAAGGGCATAGAGGTCGCGGTTATCGATACCCTCAACCAGCTGGACGCCGTCGTCGCCTGGCGGGTTGCTCGTATCCACGACATTGGCGTCGGCTGGCGGATGGGGAGGTCCGGGGGCACGGTACATGGCGGACGTTGTAGTGTCCCGGGGATCGTTCTCGTCGTATGCTACCACGGGCACATCCTCTTGCTTCGCCTTGGGAGGCAGGGCAGCGAGAGCTGCAGCAGTGGGATTCTGGTGGATAGGTGCTCCCTCGGCCGCCTGTGCGGGTATGGGGGCTGGCTCATGGTGGTCCTCGTGAATGACGATGGGGTCCTTGTCAGTGGTGTGGTTTATGACTGGGTCTGTCGCGGCCGCGGGAACTGCTCCCGGGGACGAGAAGGCTCCGGGGGGAGGATGAGCAGCCATGTCGAGGTGGATGGAGTGATGTGAAGATGTGTTGAGCCCATGTCAAAAGGCGATGATGGCTGTGGACGCATGATCGGAAGTCGCACGCGGGTGTTGAGGTCCGGAACGACGCGCTGGATCCCTGGAGGAATGATGCCAGCTGAGAGCCTGCAGCGGGCAGGCTGTGGGCAGCCGCACTGCCGTGATGGTGGAGAGGTGAGCATGAAAACACTCACCCGAAGCGACGGTCAAGTGTGACGTCAGTGACCAGCACGCGTTCCACCTTCGACAGGCGCGATCCTCTTACGTCATCATCCACGCCAAGGTCTGGCTGGCCACGCCGAACCAGGGAAGCTGGGGCAACCCTCACCCTACTCTTAGACCGCGTGTCATCGAGCTGCATACCTCGAGGTAACGAGTGCATCCACTGCATCAGATAACAATACCATTACTACCTACAAGACTACAACGCAGCGACCGCGCTACTACTTTTGGGCACAATATCACTTCTCGTGGCCCTCGGCGCTGAATGCTTCGGGAACGGGGCTGGGCGGCTTACCCGACGCATCCAGCGGATCGATCTGCGACGGCTCCTCGGGGAGGTGCAGACCCTCCTCGCTCACTTTGAACATTGACTGGAGCATGAGTGGAGGCTTATGCGTGCTGCCTTTGCGTTGGGCCGGTGAGTGGTGCTCGTCGTCCTCGGTGTTGTCGCTCAACTTGCGGTCGGGGAAGAAACCAAGTGAGGGCTCGTTGTCTCCGCTCATCGCGCGCTGCATCTCGGCGAGCACAAGGGGCGGCTTGGCCGTACTTCTGCTGCGGCGGACAGTGCTCGGCGTGTCGCTTGTGCGTCGATCGCTCGTGTCCGAGGCGCGACTGCTGTGTCGGCGCTTCTCGTTCGGCATTGATGCCGTTGTCAACGTGCTGCTCTGCCGACGCTGAGATGCGGCTGTCGGGGTGCTCGACTTGCGACGCTTTTCGTCGCTGAACGCCTGGCTCTGGCTTCCGTCGCTGGACAGACGGCCACTGCTCGGGGGAGCTCCGGGGGCAGCAGCCTGCAGATAGTCGTCCCCGTCGTATTCCTCGGGAGAGCCCTGGAGATCATGCTCAGGCTCATCGAACACGGGAACCTGTTCAGACCATCTTGGGTCGTAGCTTGGCGGTACTCGCTGCACGCGCTCGCGCTCGTAGCCTGGGGCGGGACCCGCGTCCTCTTCCGCGATGTAGGCGACCGACTCGTCGGAGGCGTTCGGCGCCCCAGGCGCGTGCCGTTGCTGTCCAGTCGCTGCCGTTGTACCGTCCTTCGGCTCAGTGTTGATGCCCGGCATGATGAAGGGCGAGATCTCCGCCTTGTCCGCTGCGCCGCGAGCGTCATGGATGTCGTCAATGTCGTCGAGCACGGCGCGGTTGCGACCGCTGCGGTGCCGGAACAGGAACCAGGCGAGGATGATCAAGAGCGCGCCTCCGACCACCGATCCGATGACGATACCCGCGATCGCACCGCCGCTGAGTCCTCCTCCTTTCCCATTCGAACCAGAGTTGTCAGAAGCTCCGCCTGTGGTGTTCCCCGGGCGTGGGTCGGTTGTGTTCGTGACGTAGAATGCTGCATGGGAGAAGTCGAACACCTTGCCCGCGTACATGTTGACCATGCGAGCGGTGTACTGGCGCTTCGGGTCGAGGATTGTGCTAAACAGCACCGCGTCTTTCGTCGCCCATGGTGAGTAGCCGTAGTACCAAAGCGCACCGCGGACTTGGCCTGGCGGCGTCGGCGTGACCTCGATCGTATACGGTCCGTGATCAAAGTCCATTGAGCCGTAGAGTGTCACCATGCTAGCTCCGGTCGGTGTCGAGAAGTATGCGTACCCGTTGATGGAGTCCGTCCAGATGCGCGGGTATGGCGTGCTAGTCACGTTCTCCAGTCCAAGCGTCTGCTTCGTCTCCCACACGCGGCCGCTCGCCTCACTGCTCTGGATGTCGTTGTTGTTGGCCTCAACGCCATTGGCATTCTCGATTGTACCCGCAATCTGGGAGGTATCCGTCTCGTTCGCGACGTCGCTGTGAGTCGGCAGCTCTGTCGTGTAGATGATGTTGGACAGCTCCATCGTGCCGTTCGCGATGGCAAGCGACGCCGTGTGATACGCGAAGGGCATGGGCGGGGAGCTGGCGACAATGCCGCCTTCATCGCCGAGATCGTTTGTCAGGCCAAAGTGGGAGTCCTTGTCGATGAACAGAGTGAGATTGCAGCCGGGACACTTGCCATTGTAGTGAATCTGAGTCCCGACAAAGGAAAAGTAGACGTACGCCGTGCTGTTGCTCGTGACATGAGCAGAGCGGCCGGTACCCAGTGCGCCGGCCTGCCACTGCGACCACGGGCTCTCCGACCAGGTGATGTTCCAAGCCTCTGAGGGCAGGCCCCTGGTCACGTTCGGTCGATAGGTGAGTAGAGGCGAGTTGTTGGGAATGGAGACGTTGAGTGGCCTTGTTGGAGTGGACAGAGTTATGTTCGGCTGGTCGGGAATATTGATTGTTTGCGCGGCCACGGCGGTGATCCAGCCCTGGCCCGCCAGGAGGAGGAGGAACGCAACGAAGCCGCTGCTGAGCATCGTCGGTGATGCAGATGTCGTCGCCGCTGGTGATGAATGGGTGGATAGACAGAAATGCAAAGAAGAAGGAGAATTGCGTTCTAGAAAGAGCGTTCATTACTCAATGGCCGACGCAGACTGAGTCTAACGGCGGGCTCTCTGCTATCTTGTCCAGTACCCCCGTTGCGGTCAGCGAGCGATGACCATCCGCTGTCAGCTAACGGCCTGAGGGGTTATGGAGGCAGGATTCCCCAGGACTTGCTTGCAGCTGAATGTCCGTCTGGAAATAGACGTCGGAAGCACACGAACAACCTGTCATGGCGAGGATCAGCGATGCTCTGGACGAGTTGTGACGGCCCCCAGCTCGACAGGCGCCTCCATGCCTCGGTCGATCTTCGTCCCTCTTAGCGGGCACAGCGCTATCACCGCCCGGGCCGGGCGGGCCTGTGCGTATTCTCTCTCATGCGCCAGGAACCGGGAGCACATTAGAGACGCGCGCAATGAAGGTGAGTGGTGGACAAGAGCGCAAGAAGCGGAGAAGGTTTGTTTCACGACTTGCCTCGAATTGTGCCTATTCGCGCTGAGTGTGCCTGGGGAGGCATCCGCGATGCTGGCCATCGGGTCATGCGGCCCAGAGATCTCGAAGATACCTCAGGGCAGCGATACAGTGACCATAATGACTGAAGCCTAATTCCTTCCAGCGGATTTCGACGCTCTGCGCTCCTCCTCGTCGTCGTCCCCCGTCTCCTCCATCAGATGACTTGACGACGACGCTTGACCATTGCTCCCTTCGCTGCCTCCTCCGTCCCAGCTGCACCTGCCCAGCACGTGCATCCTTACCGCCAAGCAGGTCCATTGTCTTGGAGGCGTTTAACGCACAGAGGTCCGCGCTTACTCCACCTCGCAATGCCTTCGGAGCCGTCTCCGAACGAGACACACTTACCGCAGCGAGCGATGGGTGCCCTATGCATTCTGGTTTCCCAAGGCGAGCCCCTCACAATCGAACGTCGGCAGGAGAACCTTAACTGTGGGGTAACAGGGTGTAAACTCCGTCCACTCACAGCTGTGCGATGGCGGTCACACACCTACCATACGGCAGGACGGAGTGACAGTGCTGTAATCTGACGCTAGTGTAGCCTCGGGTGCGCAGAAGGGGCGGGATAGGCGAGGGATACAGCGTCTGCAATTGGGACATCAAAACACGCCAGGGAGTTGATAACGGCAAACCATACCATTTTCAGGGCGGTGACTTCCAAGGGGGGAGGGGGTGGGCAATCGCTGGACAGACCTCACTCAGTGCTGAGCACGTCGGCTTCTGACATCTCCCATATAACGAGAGGGGCGCGAGGGGCAGTATGGAGCCGACCACCCCCTCTCCTGACTTCGTGTTCACAGAGCAGCGGGCCATTGTAGAGCTCTGCGCTAGCCCCGCACTCGACAGTCTGAACCGGCACTCTCGCCGTAAAAGCCGAGCGTGGGGCCAATTCGCTCTCTTGACTCTGCTTCCTCACTCCAAGCTCTCTTGGCTCTGCTCTTCGCTCCAAAGACCACATGGCATGTTCTCATAAGATGCTGCTGACCGCGGCCCAAATAGACGTCGGGTCGCAGGAAGACGAAACCCGCACATCGGGCGATGCAAAATGGCACTCATCGTGCCGAGCATACCTTCGTGCCGCAATGTCATTCCGCCTCAGTCGTGCTCTATGGCATAGCGAGATGGTGATCTCTCTTTGCGGATCGCGAAGAGCGCCCCGTGCACCTTACTTAAGAGAGCATGGTAGGAAACCGAGACGCGGACTCAACGGCTTTCACGGTTGTACGTAACATGTGCCTGGACTGGGACCAACGCGCCTATGTTCCTTGTCAGATTCTCAGCCTGCCCACCCAGACACAAGCCTCTTTGAGGTCTTCCCAACTCGACTTCTGTTTTCTCGAGATGCGTGGTTCCTGGCATAGGTCGTTGTTCTGGAGCTGCTCGAAGAGCATCCCTTGACATGCCCACGCATCTGGGACCGATCATCGATGGCATGGTCAGTCACCAGCCAAAGCTCAACCGAGATCTGGACCCACTCGACGATCACTCAGTCTCGGGTCACGGACCGTAGGTCCGAAGCGGCACTATCACCATATCTCGCTGGGTAGTGACGACTCGACGACCGAACGCCTCATTCGCACTATTCATGCAAGGCGTCGCTTAGCTCTCTGCATCCTATATAGGAGTTGACGTAGGCGCCTGAGTAGTGGACGGCCGGAAAAGGCGGGGCAACAGTGATAGCAAGGCTGGTGGAAGAAGTCAGCGCGTCAGCCCAGGTACTCGAGCCTCCGTGTTCGCAGCCCACGCAATTCGGCGGGCGGTCTGAGGGCCGCAGTCCGAGGCCGCGACCCTCCGGCCTGAGGTTTGACCTGGTGATGCAGTGATCTAGCAAATGACGCACCCGCCGCGCAGGACAACTCTCCCAACTCATGTCTATGATCATGATCGCAGGTCCGAACCCAGCACTTCCTGGCACTCACAGGCTCTTGGCATCGAGCGCAGTTGACCGCTGCCGGTGCGGTGCCGAAGACATCTCGCGGCGTGCGACGATCAAACAGTGCCTTCCGGCTCCGATCGAACTTCCAGCTGTACAGTGGAAGTGAGTTCCCATACCTGCCCTCAACAGGGCGACACAGCCTCCGGGATTCAGGTCCGCAAAGCCCGGGTGATTCAGTTAAGCTCTGCTCCACCGACTGCGCGCCTGTGAAGCGGGGCGGGAGCTGCGGAGCCAGCGCTGGTGGGCAGGTCGGATGCAAATGGCATGCTTAAAGCACAGGCGAGGATTGCCATGATACGGCCAACATCGCCTCCACCTGACTGTTCTGAGGTGAGCGCTCCGTTGGAGACAGTCCCCGGTCAATATCCTTCAAGTTCATTGTTCATAGCTGCCACACACGGCCATCAACCAGGTTCCGCGCACCTAATCACTGACTTCCGACATCTTCCCCTGCAAAGGCCCACTAACCCGCATTCCTACTCGGTGAGCAATCAGCGCACACCCCAGGAGTGGCTTGCTTGCTATGCCTAAACGAGAAACGATGAGACAGGACGTCCCCTATGAAGATCATGCAACCCAGCCTGGTGGGAATGATGCTCGACCGAGTCGGTGTGTTGAGCGGCCACACCTGGCGTGTTGGGCGAAACATCCCGGGCCCGGTGGGATAGAAGCTCGACCGGCAGGATGGAGGGAGCATCCGTGTTGCGGTGTATGAGAGATCACGGCAGGCGTACCAGTTAGGTAGTGAGCTTTCACAGGAGGAGCTTCAGGCGTACCAGCCCGTAAAAGGGCCCCCTCCGGGAGCCAAAGATAACCCAAAGAGACTGACAAGTGTCGGCGTAACCCAAATGGTTAACGGATCAAGCAAGTACGATGACCAGCAGAGCTGGAAAGCCAAGAAACCAACAGGTGCCAACGTGTGTCTTAAGAAGCAGCGGGTAACCGAGAGACGTGTGTCCTGAAAAGGCGACAGATGCCAGCGTGAATCGACGAGAGCCGATCGTAATCCCACAGCCAAGACGGTATGGGCAAGCGAAATCAGCAGAATAAAGCAAAGCCAGCAAGTCTGGGTCAGTGAGGCAGAATCGCGTGCTATCGTCCGCAATTCCTCTTCCCGCATCTGGCAGTACTGTAGACATCACTGGCATCACCGTCGCAGTGTACGTTGCTATTCACACTACACCACTGACTACTCACGGCGCGACACAGCAATCGTCCCTCAATGTCCGGCTGTTCAGATAGCGTACTCCTCAGCAACAGCCAGCAGGGTCTTGACTCCTACTCCGGTGCCCATCGACGGCTGATCGCTGTACGGAGCTCCAGTGTTCCATCCGAGGGAGCCAAGGTCGATGTGAACAAGCTTGGGCGTCGGATCACTGTTGCGCTTGTAGTGGTTACCGCCGTGACCCCCGGAATTCATCTGCCGAGTGAAGACGTTGAGGAAGCTGAAAGGATTGCCCCCGTTCCGAACGTCCGCAGTGTTACTCTTCTGGTCGTTCTGTCCGCGCGAACTGTCCGGTACGGTAGAGCAGTCCATGCCAGGCTCACAAGGCACGCCATCACTGTTGACTTTTGCCCAAGGGTCGGGCTCACCCGGGCCAGAGTAGGTCGAGATGTCGACGAGAATGACATGCGCTTCCTGCCTCGCATACACGATTGCGTCGACCATGAGCAGGCGCGACTCCTTGTCGGTATCGACGATCTCAACGGTTTTGTTCGCATATGTCTGGACAATGTCGCCGATGCGCATGCCGCCGCCACCGGGCATGTTCTCAGCAAGGGGGAGCCAAGCGGTGATGCGAGTGTTGACCTGGAGCTCGTGGGCGGCAAGAATGGCCTTGAAGGCGGCGGCGGCACCAGCCATGTCACCCCGCTGGTTGCTCATCTCGGCCGTGGACTTGGCAGACAGACCGCCCGAGTCGAACGTGATGCCGCCCCCGACAAGGACAACATGCTTCCAGTTGTTGCGCTTGGCTCCTCCAGGAGTGTAACTGAGCTTGACCAGTCGGGGCTTGCTCTCGCTTCCAGCTCCGACAGCGAGGATGGCATTGAGACCCTCCGCTGCCAGCCGCTTCTCGTCCCAGACCTCGACGGAGATGCCGGCGGGGATTGCAATGTCACTCGCAAGCTGCGCGAAAGTCTCGGGGTTCAGGACGTTGGCAGGCTCGTTGACGAGGTCTCGCGCGTAGTTGACATAGTACGCGGCTGTGACGTCGTGCCGAATCTTGGCGGGGTCGCAGTCGGACACGATGGTAATGCAGTCGATTGGCGGAGGCGCGTTCGACTTGTACTTGTTCCAAACGTAAGAGCCAGACACAGCCCCGTCGGCCGCGGAGGCAGTCACGTCGTCGTGGGTCTTGGGCACCATAATGGCGACCTTGGTCGTGATGCCGTTCGCAGCACGGACGCCAAAAGCGGCAGCACCGCGGGTCGTGTTCTTGTTCATCTCGGGTCCGACGCCAGTGAAGATGAGGAGGGAGGCGGGGTCACCGTTCTCGCCGGGAAGCTTCACAGTCGAGTCGACGGCACCGGTGAAGCCGAACACGGGGAAGAACTTCTTGATCTGAGCTACCCGCTCGGCGCTGAGCGCGTCACCGAGGATGTCGACGTTGCCGTCACCATTCGACTGGGCAAAGAAGACGGCGGCACCGGCGCCAGTATCCTTGTTGGAGCTGACGGTGACCTCGGGGCGGTTGCCGTCTCCTCCCGTGCGGCGGAAGAGACGGAAGGGCTCGAGATCGTGCGGTTGCCGGATGTATGTACCAGCAGCCAACGGGAGAGCAGCAAGGGTGCCAACGGCGGAGAGGACGAGCGAGGCGAGGCGCATGCTGCCGTTTGGAGAGTCCCGTTTTGCAAGTGCTGTTGACGGAAGACGGATTGCTGGGGTAGTTGGTCAAGGCTTTAATACACGGTTCTGAGCTGCGAGGAAGCAACAGCCCCAGCTCGGACAAACGAGGTACACCGCTTCAATCACCGGTTTGATTCGCACAGAGGAGTGTGCTTGAGCGCAACGTAGGGCTGGATCGCTATGATCACCGCACTCAGCGAATGGCGCTGCTGGGACGTCGCTGATGGAGGGCGCCTGGTGCGCCGGCATTCATAAGCATTTTACGCACAACATCAAACAGCCTGCATGTGTGTGTGCGCCGTGGGACACAGCTGCTTTGCTTCGCGTGTGTATGCACACGACTCACTGGTACTGAGCAGCAAAACAGCCGCTCAGAAGCAAAACACACATAGAGGTGGAGGTCCCACGTTTGAGATCGGCGAATTCCCATCGGATCCGTGCAGGACGAGTGCTCTTCTGCCAGGGGCGCTGAAGGTATGGTGGGAGTCGTTCAAGGGTACTGGGCCGGGGGCCGGGGGATGTCATCGAGGTAGGAATAGGTTTGCAAAGCTCTGTCAGGATAGATCAACCGCTTCCCGGCGCTCTCAGTCCACGTCAAGTCAGGGTGCTACGGGGTGGACGATGCACAATCCGCAAGCCCTGCTGGAGACTGGTGTCGCTGAACCCCCCTTGTACCTGTGACTGTGCGACCTCGAACACGCAGGCCCCTGGTCAGCCCAGACTCACTAGACGCCCCGGAAAACTGCTCTCAGCAGGCAACAACAGGCAAGCGGTGCGGTACTTGCGCACTACCCGAGCTCTGCCCCCTGTGGTCCACACGGCCCACACCTCCTCATGCCCCTGACTCGGAAAACCCACGAAGCAGCCGCTCGCCAATCACAGTGTCAACGGAGACCGGGATGTGGTACTGCAATGTCTCCTGTGCGCTCTGAGCTTGAACACACTCCTCTCGTATGCCAGGTCCGGATGACTTGTCTCGGAGAGCTGTGCATCGCCGGTCTGTAACGGTCCTGCGGAGAAAGTTTGGGCTGTATTTGTGAGCAGCGACACCCACGACTGTTACCGGATGCTATGCCTACACGCATACACATGCACGGGTGCCTCTGATGAATCATCGCCGCAGCTGCGGGGAAGACGTAAGCACGATCGCATGAGTAGGTGACCTCTTGGCCGTCTCACTCCGTCACAGATTCTATCGCGCGGGACGCACTAAAAGTTCAGGTTCAGGCCGTGATTCGACCTCGGCAATGGCGATCGGCGAATTTCAGCGATAACGAACTAAACGCTGCATTGGGCGGTCCCCAAGCCTGGAAACTCCGTGCCGACACATGCATTCGAACAGTCGTCCACAGGAAGCGTTTGCTCTGCTGCTCTGAGCATGTCACTCTGGCTCATCAATGCCCAGCGTAAGCAGGACAGTGACGAGGGCGTAGCGCGCCCTCTACCGGCCGCGACCATCAGCGTTTCATCTCATTGCGTATCTGCCGCGCGCCGTATTGCATTCTGGTCCCGCACCGGCGATCCTCCTGATATTAACTGCTGTCGTCGGCAGTTGGATCGAGTCCGTATCGCTGTACTCAACATACTCAACTTCCTCCAGCTCGCCCATGACCGCCATCAGCTACGGCGAGTACGCCACTGCCTGGCACCACATCCTGTGGGACGCCGACTACGACACGCAGCTCGCGTTCCGGCTTGTCAATCGCGAGTTTTGCGCTGCCATCAACGACATTCTGTGCAGCGACCGACTCGTATTCGACGCCCTCGGCACCAGCGTACGTGCGTGCGGTACTTCTCGACCGCTGCCTGTACGTCGACGTGCCTGACCACTACACCCAGGCGCCAATCGCCCTCGGCGGTGCACACTACGCTCTCGGCAGCTGTCGCTTCGTCCTCAGTACTGAGATAGTACGCCAGGGGCAGCTCATGGATGAGAGATTCCAGCCGCTCGACCAGACAGTCGATGTCGAGCTGTGGGAGAAGACCCATAGCCCGATGTACAGCTCAGCTTGGAATGACGGGCTCACCTATTCGTCGCCCGACGGTAAGATGCTTGTAGGCGACGACATGGCAGACGAGGTTCTGTTGGACGGATGCTCTACACAGTCGCAGGAGCCCGTCGAGAAGAACGGCCAGAGTTCAACGAGGGGCAAAGACGCCAACCCTCGGTGCTTGAGACACAGACTGCAGCGCATGAAGAGCTGGGCCAGTATCTCGTCTGACTCTGGCGCTTCCGTCATACTCATCGAAATATGTGACATGGTATCCTCCCATGCATCTAACTCTACAAGCCCCATTCACCCACACACCAGTCTGTACCATAGCTCGTGCGGTACTGTACATGTACATGGCAATGCTGATATGCGGCCCTCCAGCTAACCACCCAGTGGTTCCACCGGCCAGGGCTCGGTCCCTTCATGTTGACACTGGATACGTGCAGCTGGTCGACTCCCAGCTCAAACGCAGCCTGGAGGCGCGTCAGTGCGGCATCCCCCTCGGTTGCGCCGTACTGCACAACCTCGACGAGTAGGTCGTCTTGGGGCCTATGTCTTCCACGGAGGTGTCCGAACCGAAAGATCTCTGATCCAGCTACCGATCCGTCGGCAGCTGGTTTGGGATACTCGACGCACAGGCGCTTGACGGCAGGGTGGAGGATGCCGTTCGAGAAGGCACAGTTGCTCTGGCACATGAGCACAATGGCGTCAAGGACGCCGCGTGACGTCATCGGCAGCCGGCGGAGGGAGAGGGCGACCTGCTCCGCCTGATGCGAGATCCTGAGTCCCTCTCTCCCACTCGAGCAGTACTCGTTGCGTATGATCTGGAGGCGGCGGGGGCGCACAAATGTCCACTTGGCGCCCTGCGGACTCACGCCGTCATGTGCGATACGCACGACGCACTTCTCAGGCAGGAACAGGAGCCAGTACTCCAGCCTCGGGGCGTGCTTGAAGCGCCCGGCGATGGCGATCTCGAGCGCCTCCTCCATCGTTGCCAGCTGGGCGGTGCGGTTTCCCAGTGGGTGGAACCACGGCAGAACCCCGGCCCGAGACCGGATCAAGAAGTCTCGCCCACCGTTGCGCGGCTTGATCAAGAGCGAGGTGCTGAGTAGAGACCGGTCGATGGCGACTTTCAGGTCCCAGCACATGAGCCGCCCCTTCAGCTTCGTGGCGTAGTCGGCTTGGTCGAAGATGGCCGCGACGATGTGAGGATACGCCGTGTGGGGGATTGTTGTCTGCGGTGAAGATGCGGTAGGGAACAGTCGGAGGAGCTTGGCAATATCGCGCGAGCCGAGCCGCATAGTTGCGGCTCGCGTCGACAAGGACGGTGACCGGTCCTGGTCGAGACGGTTCGGAGGCTCGAGATTGGACCGCTAAGAGACACTCCGTTCAACGAATGTCCGCAGCATCGTTGACGATGTTGGTGGGTTGTAGTGAGAGCTCTCATCTTGTAGTTGGCCCTTGTAGTTGGCCTCAAGTCACTCGCCAGACTTGGGCAGTATGCAGGCAGCCTGCCGCCCACCACCTTCACACGTTCCCGTCAACACGAGGCGCAGAATGCGTAACCAATACATGCGTTCCACCCAGATGCGCTGCCGTCAGACACATTCCGCTTGCGTGCTGCCCTTGACTCTGCGGCACGGATTCTGTCTTGCCTCAGTCCGGCACGTGTACCCTTGCCAACGAACGGCATGGTCAATGTCAGTCCCTTTCCCTTAGCTGCTGCCGACGGTGGTCACTAGGCCGAAGTTTTCTGAGGCAACTTATCCATCGGTGTCGACTCAAACTTCACAGCACTTCTTCCCAGGCATGTTACACAATCAGCTTCGCTTCATTTCGTCGTTCGCGATCAGAAATCGTCGTTTGCGATCAGAAAAGAGAGGCTCCAGCAGCCATGGCGAGAGCAACTGCAGCCACAGACGCACCGACTCTGCTTGACGACGAGTCCTGCTTCATCGCCGCCTCCGAGGGCTTGGCAGAGGCGGAGGCAAGTGTTGGGACGACGTTCGCCGAGGAGTGAGCGGCGGCGCCGGCAACGGAACCAGTCTCGGACGGCAGGGCAGCCACGGTCAAGTTCTTGACGAGCGCCTCCTGGCTCTCGGTGAAGTCACCCTTCATGTTCTTCAAGCTGCGCGTCAGCTGGGCCTCCATGTGCTTTGGACTCACAAGAAGCGGGAGGAGTATCCGACAAAGTTTCCCCCAGTGTACTTGAAGAAGTAGTACTGTCCGTCCTCGCCGATGTTGGCGTCGACAGTGAAGTTGAGGTCCTTCTGCTCGCCGACGTCGACGGTTCCAGCAACCTGAGGGCACTCATGCGTCGCACGTGAGCCGATGCAGAGCTCAATCTTCGTCTGTCCGATCTCGGCTAGCGAAGGCGCCTTCCCGTCGTCGAGCCAGGAGAGGCGGAAGGTCTCACCGCCGACACCAACGGTCGCGTTGGCCGGTCGACCAGTGAAGATGGCTGCGGAGGCCGTGGACGCGAGGACGAGAGCGGAGAGGAGCATGGGGGTGGATTGGGGCTTGGAGTGGAGCGCCTGAACCTCAACCGTCTGGCGACCTTTTATGACCATTCCATCTGGCGTCCACCGTTTCGGCAAATTCAATGCAACTGCTCTGTGAGACTCGCTTGCTACGCGGGTTACATAGCGACTTCGACACCAGCCAAGCCAGATGAGAGAGCCAAGACCAAGTTGGGCCAGTTTTTCGGCCGCAGCAGGTGAATTGGTTGGGTTATCTGATAACTCGGCATCGTATCGTCGGCCGCGATCCCACCCGGCGCTGGCCGAGAGCCCTGAACAGCCCTGTTTTGCCCATCTGTAAGCGACCTTCGTGGGCATAATGCAGCTGCGTTAGGCCGAAAGTTGATGCGGGAATAGCCGTGCGGGCTGATGCATGCTACAGGCTCCTCTCTGATATCGGGTACGCTGAACGCGGGCATCGGGGACATCAGCTGGTCCTTGCAGATCATCGAAAGAGCCGTGATAGGGAAGAATCCTCAGCCTTGAAAGGTTCGGGTACCATTGACGAGCACCGTGTGCGGTAAAGTCAGCTTCAGGCGGCTGGGACGAACTGTGATCGGTCAGGACAAGGTTTGCCATTACCATGCAAGGAAAGGCCATAGTCTAAAGTACGATACGCCGAGCTTCAAGTCCCTCGGAGTAAGTTGCAGTCTCGCCATCGCCATCAGCGCAACAGTTGCAGTTTAAACGGCCGATGGTCACCTGCATAGTGATTGCTGGAGCATGTCCTGTCCCGCTCACCCGGTACGCCTGGGTCAGACTGACTCACCAACTTCAAACTCGACACTTTGGGTACGCTTGGGCGGAGGTTGCTGGCGGACCACGCAGGCTCAGAGTGCGGGCAGCTCTTGTGACAAATCTCGGTGAACTGGATGAAATCTGACGCTTCGATGGGTTGGGCATTGACACGCGCACGCTGTGACCAGTTGGAGGGTTATCGTAGGGGACAGGGATGGTGTGGATCTGGTGGTGAGACGGTCGTGCCAACGTGCTAACGGGTGCAAATGGAGGGCGCATCACCTGCAAGACACCGCGACGGCCTCTAACATATTGTCCTCTGAGCACCTCGCTTCTCTATCCGACTGTTGATATTTACGCACCTTCAAGATGCCGGGCTCGGCTTTGACAGCTCCAGGAGCTTCTTCACTCGATCCCGGCAACTTCCCGCACATCACCGATCTCATCGTGCACTATGCCCCAGTGTCCACTCTTCCGAGTCTGCGCCTGGCCTCCCGCGCTCTGTCCGCCGCCGTAGAGCGACGCCTACAAGAGCACCTTATCACGACTCCGCATGAGTCTTCCTCCGCTCTGCTACCCCTTTGGCACAGTAACTGGGCCGATTCTCCGCACACGCGCACCCTCGACCTGTACCTCAATTTCCCTGGCACATCTGGTCAGACCGGTCCAGTACCCGAACCAGCCGGTGCGTGCACGCTGCCGCACCTCAGACACCTGCGTCTAATCAGCTGGCCCGAGGACGGGAGCGCCAAATGTGCACCGCTCGTCACGCGCAGCGTCATCGTGCCCACCTTGTACAGTCCAGAAGAGGACATCAATCCGCTCGCGCCCCAGACTAGACTGGAACAGGTCAAGTTTGAACGCTTCATCCTCGTGTATCCGCCTGGACCACTGGACATCGAGGTCTATCAGCTTCATCCCGGCGAGCGTCCACCCGTGGAGGTTATGCTCATCGTGCCCTCCACCGCCCTCGCATTCAACAAGGACAGCCGCGTGCCCTTCCCCCCCATCAGCATTCCACCGACCTTCCGCATGCCCCCTCGCTTTGGAGACTTCCCCATGCTCGCCGCGAACAGCAATTTCATGACCTTGACGTCTGCAGCAGATGTGCTATTCGACAGCGGCCACCGCCTCACCGTCGTAGGCATCTGGGAATGGATCCCCTTACTCCGTGAGATGCTGCGCCTCAAGCACGTGGGCGCAGGCAACGACGTCGATGAGGACGGGACGACGGGGAAGAGTGAGGCGACGCTGAAGCAGCTCATGGCCCGATACCTCGAGACGCTTAGGTGCGGGCCGCAGAAGATGGAGGCAATCTTGGCAAGCGTCAGGTTCCTCTCGGAGCAGGAGTGGAGAGACCAGGTCGGAGAAGAGGAGTATCGTCTCGCGGTGGGCGCATACGATGTGCGCAAGGCGTATCTTGATAGCGAGCACTTCGGGCCCCCCGACCCTGGGCGGCGGCGGCCGAGTATCAGTTGTGTATGCAAAGTGTAACATTGTGAGTGACGTTGTGAGTGCGATGGTAGATCGTGGGGGCAGTTTCGTCTTGTGAGGAAGCGCCCTCCGAGGACGGCCATCTGGATGGACGCCAGTCGCTTCTCCTCGCTCTGCTTTCAGCATTGCGACGAGCCATTGCGGGGGTTCTCTAGTCGGCGATTCCTCTTTCGGAGTATGTACGGCTGCGTGGACAAGTCGCCGAACATCCCGAGATGGACTGAATGTTGGGGGTGGTAACGCAAGTGGTGGGGGCAGGCGTAACATTGCTCCTTATATCCAGAACGAGCAGCAAGCACGGTGCCAGCGTGTCGCTTGAAGCACACGTTCGCGTGATGTGAGGAATGCGCAGGGGGAAAGCAGGACCAGATTGCTGGATCGAGCGTGGACTCTTACGTACTCGCATTGTAGAGTCGTGCACGCGATGCCCGATTCATGCTTGACAAGCGTGCTCCACTTGCCGTCACAGCATCTCATCCCCTTCAGTACAGTACGCTAGCGAGTTGGCTGTTGAGGTTGGTTTGACCGAGCCACGATGCTCGCTGCCCGCTGAAGTGAGGAGCATGTTTAGCCCGATTCGGCATCCATTTCGGGCAAGAGTTGCCAGATGCGGACCGAGTGACGCGAGCTCACGAGAGTTAACCCCACAGGGCTTCTTACGTGTGTCGATCGCGGAAGCGCGAGGGGTGGGGAGTGCGTACCCCAATTCTGAGGGTGCATGGTTATTGCCTGCATCAGCATCCAGTCATCCCAAGATGCATTCCCTGTTGCACACTAACCACTCCCTGCTATCAGCTGTCAGTCCCCGCCTGAGACAGAATGTTGGAGAAGGAAGATCGAGAATGTCCTCATTGTCTCGAACGTCTCAGCGTGAGACATCGATCTGCACAGAAGGCAGAGTTGGTCTCACGTGAACGCCCAGCAGGTCACCGCATTCAGCGCCTGAAACTGTGCGCCCACGGGGGCCAGTTACTCCGTCGCAATTGACGCAAGGGGAAGAGTGCGAGGTGCGCAGCCATACGCAGCGATACCCGCAAACCGGCCCACGAGACAGGCTCCAACCTACTCTCCCCCTTTGCAGAAGTGACTACGATTCGTCAGCAAGGTCAGATTACCACTTCGGATGCAGGTTGGCGCTGTGGCAAGCCCGCCGGACTACTCGGGTGCTTCGTATCACTGTTGCTGTGCGACGTCCACGCCGACGACGCGGGCGTCGACGACCGCAGTCTCCTAGTCTCCCTTGACCAACAAGGTTAAGCAGTGCGCCCTCCTTTCCACTCCCGGGGGCATCGTACCAGCATACTGGCACTCGCGCACTCGGTTCACCAGCGGGAAGGGCGCAGAAAGGGCACGGGGTTGAGTCATCAGTGAACTGAAGAGTCTGGCCTTGGCTTGCTAATCTTCCGGAAGCAGTAAATTGCCCGATGCGTCTCGGCGTTGTGTGTAATGTGCACGAGCTCGAAAGTTGATGTGACACCGAGTCAGACTGCCGCCTGGAGGTAATGCTGTGGCCTGGTCAGTCGGGATAGCGCAATGCAGTTAGCAGCGTTGCTACCATGAACCAGGAGTGCATGATTCGTCATGCCGCCGTCGCAAAGTCATGGTAGAGGTGCGGAAAGGTGGATTGTGTCTCAGTGATGAACCAAAGTCGGATTGAGTAGAGTCAGCGGTGACAACCGCATGCGGTAATGTTGCCACGTGACCGAGCTCACCAGCAGGCGCGACAGCGCTAGCGAGGGCAAAGTGGAGGTCTGACCAGGGGTCAGGGTCGGGACCATGCCTGCCAGTGAAATTTCCCGAGTTGGAGACTTTGGCCTTGGGTCTCGTGCGCTAGCCTGCCATGCGACCTCCACCGCCCACCGTCTGTTACGTGTTCTGCGCCCTGGTCCTTTCATGACCCCCTCTCGCTGCTTGCTGCAACGAGGAGAGCTACGGCGTACCTGCCGTATTACCCCATCCAGCTATGCAGGCAGCATCCTCGACACCGCCGTCACCAACGACCACATCCACACACATCCTACACAGTTTTACGAACACACACTCGAGCACACTGTCTTCCTCGCTTTCGTCGCTGTCTGCTAGCACTTGCTTGTCACCCATTCACCCGGCCTAGGCAAGCCACAGATAGTCGAACGTCACCCTCTCGTAACGCCCAGGCCCCAGACTGTCCTGAGCGCCAGGCCCGGCGCCGGAATCACGCAACAGCGCCCATCCATCTTACCGCGGCGCATCATACAAACCTTATCACTCGGCGGCGATCACAACAACCCCGACGATAACAGCGAGCTCACACAGAGCTCACACGTAGAAAGCAAGTGAAGTGCGCACAATCAGCAAGCAGAAGTTCAAACGCTGGACACCAGACGGAGCGAAGCAGCGCTCGGCGCACAAGGCCCACTTCCTGTGAGGTCTTCGAGCACTCCGGATCCCGGACCAAGCAGTCACGGAGCGCCGACAACACGGACCGCGCACACACTCGCACACAGACAGACCTGCAGGGCGTCTTTGGGCTCGATCACCCAAGCCTCCAAGCCCCTAAGCCAGCGAGTGCGAGAGACACAGCCCTAAGCCACCGCCTTCCTCCGCACCCCCCCCTGATATCCTCTGCGACGCCTGACGCCCTCCGATCAGTCGTCCAGCCATCCTCTCCACACACGCCCCGAGCACCAGCCTTCGCTCGCTCGGCCTAGGGCTTCGCTCCCGATGAGCCGCCCGCGTTACTCGTTCAGCACGAGGAGTCGGAGTGTATCTCCGCGAAGTAGCGTTGAGAGCGGGATTGGGCGGCAAAGATATGTGAGTTCTTAGTGGCAGTGGGCGATCTTAGCCGGCTGCATGCCATGTGGGGAGGATAGCGGCGCTCGCAGCGGAGAGTGGCGAGCATGCCTACCGATGCAGCGATCAAGGAGATGATAGCCGGTATGAGCCGCTGGCTGACTGCAGACGGACATTGCGATCGTCCCGGTGATACCACCACGGTACAAGTGGTACGCGCGACGCGCGCCAGCTAAGGTCTCGTGTGACGTTGCCGCACGCAAGATCATCTTCCTCCTAGCAGACGGATGGCGTGGTGCTGTGCCCCAGCTCTCCTTCATGCCGGAGTACGCCGACGAGGTGGTCGTGTGGAATGTGCCGTGGTCAGATCCAGCGCCATCACCAGCATCCTACGAAGCACTGAGCTATCCGCTGTCGCACGACTCATTGTTCGATAACCCAACCAAGGGGTTCATGCAGGGCGGCAGTGTGGCCGCGATAGCAGACACCTTGGTCGACAACTACCGGCCACATATCCAGTGGACGTTGATCGACTGCGACGAGGAAGCCATGCGGCAGGCTGTCGGCGATACGTGCCCCGTCTTCCGGCATTGCGAGTTTGAAGACGCCGAGAGCTTCAGGAGACAACTCGGACGGGAGATGTGGGACCTGTGCGTCGCCGCCATGCACAGGCGATAGAGGTGGCGGCTAGCAAACGCTGGAGCGCCGATGTCGCGAAGGAGCGCTGCAGCGCAGCCCTTCTGGTCGTGACAACTTCCGTGGAAGCCACACTGAAGCCCTAGAGCACCGAACGCCTGCGCGTCCAAGAAGGTTCATCAAGCTGCGCGCGGGATGGAAGAGAAGCAGCAAGAACACTCATTCACTGTACCAGTATAGACAATTCAGCATAGGCATGGACTCATCACAGCTTCCTCTCTCACAACTGATCTGCGATCCGATTCTCCTTCCAATTCACCTAACTCTCTTTCTCTCTCTCTCTCTCGCTATGGAACTCTATTTACTCTATCTACAATTGTGCCGCTGACGCTCGGACAGACACCAAGAGCTGGGTGACCTCATACCACACACGCTTCAACAAAGGAGGACAGGCGACGCCATTCGTCGATCTGCCCCGATCGTTGCTCCTGCGCCACACTCTGAAACGGTCTCGCAAGCGTTTGCGGGCTCAGGTGGAGCGGGACGCACTCGAACGTGCGGACGTCGTTTCTCGGGGCGTGCCAGTCGAGCGAGCAGCACCACGACCCCTGTTGGCTAGTGCTGCGACGGGGCCGACCGACTAGACCGGCTCCACCAGTTCGACGGGCTCGACGGGCTCGGTCTTGACGGGCTCGTCGTCATCGTCGTCGAGCTCGTCGACCTCCTCGAGCTGCTCGTCCACCTCGCCCACCTCTTCCTCCTCTGCCTCTTCTTCTTCTTTCTCCGTGAGAGCGCGACGAGGGGCCTCTGTCACCCACCCCACACGCCTGGTCGGCGTTTGCGGGACGGTGTCCGCCTCGACAGCGACGTTGGGACTGGCGTCGGGAGCAGCCGGTTTGGTTTGGGACATGGGGACGCTCTCCTGGGCTGCATCGTTCGAAATGGGATCCGAAGCAATGGCCGCAACTGCCGTGGGTTGAGATGTCGATGTGCTCTCCTGGGCTGCATCGTTCAAACTGGCGTCCGAAGCAACCACCACGGTTTGCGATGTCGGGGTGTTCTCCTGGACTGCGTCGCCTGAACGGGCGTCCGAAACAACGACCGCATCCTCCACGATTGAGGACGTCGGGGCGTTCTCCTGGGTTACGTCTTCCGAACCGGTGTTCGAAACAACGGCCGCAACCGCCATGGGTTCGGGTGTCGGGGCGGTCTCCTCCGCTGCATCGGTCGAAGTGGCGTCCGAAACAACTGCCGCAGTCCGGGTTTCGGCGTTCTGTGCCGTGTGGCTTGGACCGAGGTCCGAAACAATGGCCGCGGCTTTGGACGTCGGGGCGTTCTCCTCGGCTACGTCGTTCGAAGTGGTGTCAGGAGCGGCCAGTGCGGTCTGGGTCGTGGCGTTTGTGGCCGAGTTGCTACCGGCGTACGAAGCAGCCATCGCGGCTCGGGGTGCGGGAGTGTTCCCCAGGGCTGCATCGCTCGAACTGGGGTCTGGAGCCACCGACGCGGTCTGGTTCGCGACGTTCGTGGCTGTGCGGTTGGGGTTCGGAGTTGTGCTCAAAGCGGCCATCGCGGGGTGGTCCGCAGGACCACCCATGGGCAGAAACGTCACGCCTGTGGAATTATGACGCACCATGAACAGCTCCCCATCAATCATTCTGGGCACAAAGCCTTGTAAGAGGGCAACTCGGGCTCTGTCTGCTGTCATTGTCACGTTGCAGCGGGCAAGAGCGTATTCCGCGAGCCTTTGCTCGGCCGCCGTCGCCGTCCTCACGGGTTGGGATGCTGCGGCGCCATGGCCGCTGTGAATCTCCTCGTCACTACGCCCCGACAACCGCGGCCCGCCTCGCCGCTCCGTTCCCGTGGATACAGGCTCTGCTGTCGTGACTGCGGCAGTTGCTTGGCCAGTCGTGGCGCTACTTCCTCGCCGCTCTCTTGCCGTCGAGACTGCGGTCGGCGCAGTTGCTCGGCCAGTCGTGGTGCTGCTGGCTTCCGAAGAGTTGGATGGGTCACCGCTCTGGTGCTGCCTCTTCGGAGCCGCTGCTGTCCTGGGCTCCTCTTCAGCAAACCTGACTCGACGCTTCGTTCCGGTGGGTGCAGGCTCTGCGGAAACTGCGGCTGGCGCCACTGCTCGGCGAGTCGTAGTACTGGAACCCGAAGGCCTAGAGCCCGAATGGCTAGAACCCGAAGGGCTGGTAGAGCTCTCACTCTGGCGCTGCCTGTTCGGAGCCGCTGCCGTCCTGGGATCCTTTCCAACCGATATGCCTCGCCCTTCCGTTTTCGCCGAGACAGCGGCCGATGCGGTTGCTTGCCTAGTCGCAGTGGTAGCATGCGAAGAGCTGCTGGGGCTCGGAGCCCCTGCCGTCCCACACTTCTCTTCGACAGCCCTGCCTTGCCGCTCCGTTCCCGTGGACGCAGACTTTGTCGAGACTGCGACCGGCACCGCTGCTCGGCAAGTCGTGGTGCCAGAACCCGAAGGACTAGAGACCGAAGGGCTAAAACCCGAAGGGCTGGTAGAGTTCCCGCTCTGGCGCTGCTTTTCCGGAGCGGTCCTAGGCTCCTCAACGAACCTGACTCGACGCTCCGTTCCCGTGGATGCAGGGGTTGTCGATACTGCAGCCGGTGCAGTTGCTTGGCCAGTCATGGTGCTAGCCCCTAAGGAGCCGGTGGGGTCCCCGCTCCGCTGCCTCTGCGGTACCGCTGCCGTCCTGGGATCCTCTTCAACCAACCTGCGTTCCCCGTCTGTTCCCATGGATGCAGGCTCGTTTAAGACTGCGGCCGCCGTTGATTGGCCAGTCGTGGTGCTAGCGTCCGTAGAGATGGATGGGTCCCCGCTCAGGCGCTGCTTCTCCAGAGTCGCTGCCATCCTGGACTCCTCTTCGATGAACCTGTCTCGCTGCTTCGTTGCCGCCGTGGATGCAGGGATTGTCGAGACTGTGGCCGAAGCAGGGGGTTGGCCAGTGCTAGCATCCAAAGAGCTACTGAGGTCCCCGCTGCACTGCCTCTCCGGAGCCGCTGCCGTCCTGGGCTTATCGTGAACTGAGCTGGGTTGCCCCTCCGTGGCCGCGGAAGCAGGAGTTGTTGAGACTGCCGGCTGGCGCTGCCCCCTCGTATCTGCTGCCGTCCTGGGCTTCTCTTCAACCGATCTGTCTCGTTCCTCCGTTTCCGCGGATGCAGGCGTTGTCGAGATTGCCGGGGCCGTTGGTTGGGCAGTAGTGGCGCTAGGATCTGGGGAGCTGCGAGGGTTCGGAGCCGCAGCCGTCCTGGGCTCCCCTGCTACCAACCCGCCCTGCCGCTCCGTTCCGGTGAATCCAGACTTGGTTGTCGACAATGTGGCCGACGCCGTTGCTTGGCCGGTGGTGGTGCTAGCATCCGAAGAGCCGCTGCGGTTCGTTCTCTTGCGCCGCTTCCTCGCGGCCTTTGCCGCCTTGGGCTGCTCTTCAACGGACCTGCCTCGCTGCTCCGTCCCTGTGGATGCAGGCTCGGTTATCGAGACGGTGGCCGGCGCCGTTACTTGGCCTGTGGTGGTGCTAGCATCCGAAGAACTGCTGCGGTTCGTCCTCTTGCGCCGCTTCCTCGCGGCCGTTGCCGCCCTGGGCTTCTCTCCAACGGATCTGCTTCCCTGCTCCGTCCTTGTGGATCCAGGCTCGGTTGTTGAGGCGGCGGCCGGCGCCGTTACTTGGCCAATGGTGGTGCTAGCAGCTGGGGAGCTGGCTGGGTCTCCGCTCGGGCGCTGCCTCTTCGGAGCCACTGCCGTGCTGGGCTTCGTCTCCTCTTCAACCTCACTGCCTGATCCGTGGGCTGTCGCACGCTTCCTCTTCGATCCTGCCTGCTCCCCCTTTTGAGCCTGTGTCTCGCCCGTCCCAACTACTTCGCGCCCAGATTCCCGAGCGGCCGCTCCCTCTCCCGGCGTCCTGGCGTTAGATGCCGCAACGTATTCCCCATCGATTTTCCTGCCTTGTGGTGGCACATCATCCACACGATGCGACTGCTCCGTGTCGGACAACCGACGGCTGTCCGACCGAATGCATGTGATCTGCCCGCGGCCAAATTGAGCCGACCATCTCCCTGGGACGTATGGAAACCAGCTGTCCTCGCAGGCCGCATCCTCGCCCTTGTCCCATCGCCAAAGCCGGCAGTGCTTGTGAACCATTTTGCAGTCCACGTGAGCCCATCCCACGAGTGTGCCCTTTGAGAAGGGTTGCGTTGGAAATCTCATACCTCTAATGGCAATCCCCATATCATCCTGCAGCCACGGGAAGCATTGCGTTGCCATTGAAAGCTCTGGCCGTCAGCCCTGATCACTCGAGACTTGACAGGAGGACGAGGAACGCACTAAGATAGCCAATGTTTAGGTTTTCCTCGTCGACTCCGGGGGAGTGCACAACTGACAAGGCGCAGAGACGCGCGAACGTCATCGCAGCGTAGTGCTCGTCCACCGTTGGCCCGTTCTTCCGCAAGTCTTGGTGAGGTTGGGAAACCGGCTTCCGTTCGTGAAGATTGACACATGCGTCGAGAAGCACCGCCCAAGTGTTATGTTCACTTCCATCAGCTCGAAGCATACAGCAGGTACAGCACTCACACTTGGCTCAGGCCCCGCTCATAAGCCTCTTCAATACTCATGATCAGATGACTGGTGGTCCACGGCCAGCAGCTAAGAAGCGCCTCCACGAGATGTCCGATCGCCTTA